>JAEAOA010001351.1:0-122500 GCA_016746295.1 Potamilus streckersoni
GGGTTTTTTAAATCTGTTAAAGCATGCTGCGAAAAAGAGCACATAATTAAAATAAGATAATGCATCGTTCAATCTATCTATCGATCGATCTTTCAATCTATCAATCTATCTAGTGTTTCTTGATTTGGTCCCACTTCTCCCTGTTTAGCTTCTACTTCTTTTTTTAGCTCTCACTTCTCCCTGTTTTGACCAAGAGAAGTCTCTTCTCCTTAAAATTCAAATCTTGCTTGAGCCAAAATGTTATTAAACTTTCTACAATTAATTTCACTTTTAAGAAGAAATGTTTTACATGTATAAGAATAATATGATATTTCGGGAGATATGCCAAAAACTTCTTATAATGGAATTTATAAGCAATCTCTTTTCCCAAATGCTAATAAAACTTTGCGTGATTTACTTTTCATACTTTATTTTTTTTTTGCTTATGATTAAAATACCAGTAATAAGGTAAATAAAATTTCAGGATCAATGCCACGACAGTGTTATATCTCAATTCATGTTATAGCGACGTCATACTGTACTTTATAAACATCATAGACATATTCATGAATGGCAAGTTATCTAAAGGACTGTGGTGCAAATAAACACTAAATAATGGTTATCATATACTCTGGTGAGATTTCAGGCAAAGTATTACAAACTAAATAGGAATTTCTTGTCGATAAAAGATAAAAGAGCTACTGTAGATTTCTATGTTATCCAGATAAAATGTTTTTATGTGAATCTAAAGTTCTACAGAACACATCTAGACCTAACAAGGCAACACAAAGCCTGAGACTCATGTGAGATCAACAAAGAAAATAATACAAAGTATTTATATTGTAAATTATAATGATTAATAAAAGTCAGACCAAGTGATTTTAAAATGATTGTTACTATTTTAAATTTATTTTATAAAACATGCATAAAAATATAAAATTTCCTTTTCTCATCAAATATATGATGACAACTATTTTATTGAAATAGTTTTTCTTCAGCTCAAATCTTCATGTGCTGTTTAAAATGTCCACTCCAATTAAATACTTCATCACACACTTCACATTTGAATGGGGGTTTTTTTCAGTATGAATCCTATGTGCAGTTAGAAAAGTCTACTCTGATTAAACACTCCATAAAACACTTCACATTTGAATGATTTTTTTCTAGTATGAACCCTCATGTGCTGTTTTAAACATCCACTGTAATAAAACATTTTATTGCACATTTCACAGATTAATACTCTTTTTCCAGTGTTTATGCTGCATTTGCAGTTTTAGATCTCCACTTTGATTAAACATTTTATCACACACTTCACACTTGAATGACTTTATCCAGTATGAAGCCTCATATGCTGCTTTAAATGTCCCCTGCAATTAAACATTTTGTCACACATTTCACACTTAAATGGATTTTCTCCAGTATGAATCATTACATGCTGTTTTAATTGTCCACTCCTAGCAAACATTTTGTCACACACTTTACACTTGAATGGTTTTTCTCCAGTGTGAATGCTCATGTGCAGTTTTAAACTTCCACTTTGATTAAACATTTGATCACACACTTCACACTTGAATGGTTTTTCTCCAGTGTGAATGCTCATGTGCAGTTTTAAACTTCCACTATGATTAAACATTTGATCACACACTTCACACTTGAATGGTTGTTCTCCAGTATGAATCATTATGTGTTGCTTTAAATGTCCTCTCCGATTAAACATTTTATGACACACTTCACATCTGAATGGTTTTTCTTCAGTATGAATCCTCATGTGCTCTTTTAACTGTCTACTTTCACTAACCATTCTGTCACACATTTTACACTTAAATAGTTTTTCTCTAGTGTGAATGATCATGTGCCGTTTTAAATGTCCATTCTGATTGAACAATTTATCACATACTTTACATTTGAATGGTTTTTCTCCAGTATGAATCCTCATGTGCAATTTAAAAGTTCCATTCTGGTTAAACATTTTATCACACACTTCACACTTGAGTGGTTTTTCTCCAGTGTGAATACTCATGTGCAGTTTTAAACTTCCACTATGATTAAACATTTGATCACACACTTCACATTTGAATGGTTTTTCTTCAGTATGAATCCTCATGTGCTCTTTTAACTGTCTACTTTCACTAACCATTCTGTCACACATTTTACACTTAAATGGTTTTTCTCTAGTGTGAATGATCATGTGCCGTTTTAAATGTCCACTTCGATTAAACATTTAATCACAGACTTCACACTTGATTGGTTTTTCACCAGTATGTATCCGCATGTGTCCGTTTAAATATCCTCTATTACTAAAGTTTATATCACACACTTGACAGTTAAATGATTTTTCCCCAGTATTCCTCATGTGACTTTTTAAAGGTCCAATCATCACTCATTCCACCCGTTTTTCTCTGACATCTATCTTCACTTTTTGTTTCAAATCTCCTTTCTGATTAAACATTCTATTTCATAGTTCTATGGCTTTTAACCAATATGCATTCTCGTGTGCCTTTTTAAATGTCCACTATCAATATATGTTGTATAGAACACTTCACAGTTATATGGTTTTCTCCAGTATGCATCAGTTTGATATTTCCACTCTGATTAAACCTTTCATCACCTACAAAACACTACCAACATTTTTCACTATACTCCGAGCCTACTAACCCGTTGGTTTGTAACCCCAAGTGCCGATTTCAATGACGGAAACCTTTAATTAGATAAAAAGTGCGAAGAACTTAGTCAATTCATTCATTGATTTATATTTTCTAAACAGACTGTGAGTAGAATGGCCTTAACAAGCGTTTCATGATTAAAGGAAGTTCTCAATGTTATAGACAGACATGCCTAAGATCCATTTCCAGTTCCTGGACAAGTCCATTTTCAGCAATAGGATGAATGGCATCAGTACACAATTAGAGGCATACAACCTAAGATTTTCGACTTTTTCTGTTCTTGCAAAAACATGATATTATGAAAAGTATAGTACAAATAATGAGTAATTGCAAGTCATTCAGCTTCATAAATTGTACAACTGTCAGCTTAATTGATGAAAATGAAATGATTTTCTAGTCACGTATGTACGGATTACGAATTAATTATGCGGAAACGGAATTAACCAATATTCCCCGAAGATGCAGTGTCACGTGATGCGCGTCATCAAATATGGAAGTCGAGGTTAGCATGCATTTCTTGTTTGATGTATCTATTGCCTTATTCTTCATATTTCTGTCTGTCCTTCTCCTTAGGTCTTTATAGATGTATTGCTTATAGATTTCTCATGGTATGTTATAAATTACCAGAAGTAGGTAAAAAAAGGCAATATAGTATCGTAACAATAAGGGGTTCTTTTAAGGGGCATTTCTGAAAATTTCCATTCCATAGTACTTTTCGTATTTTTGAGATTGTGTGTTACGTTGCAAGATACGAGTTACTAAAAGTATGATAATTCGTATCATTGTAATCAGAACCTCTATTAAAAGATCTCTCTAAAGTCTTTTCTTTGGCTCAGAATAAAGTTGACTTTCTTGTAAATTTGCATCATTAGCTCTGGCTCACGTATCCGGTACTCGATATGATTTGCCCAATTGTTTAAACGCTTCAGTAATAATAATGATAATAATAATAATAATAATAATAATAATAATAATAATAATAATAATAATAATAATAATAATAATAATAGCTTTGTTCTAAATAAATATCCATTTCGTGGTTATGTCAATAAGAAACATGTGGTACATTGTTATGAGGAAAAGGTATTAGCTTCGACAAGTGCGATTAAGACAAAAAAATAATTGACCACATGAGTCTGCAGTTTTATTAATAAAGCACGACAAAATTTTTAACAACCGAAATTTCGTCGTGCTTTAGGCTTTTGATAAAACTGTGGACTTCTGTGAATAGACTACATCCTATTACAATTGAAAAACGTGATATTTCTGTCTTTTGTCAAATATCATTTAATTATAGGTTTCAGATAACACTAAGTGAATCAGTATCTCGGACATCATCACTTCATGAGAGTACTGACAGCCCAGACCAACATCAAATAAGACATGTTAGAAGAAGAAGAGGAAGGGAGTCTAGTAGGGGTAGATGAAGTGCTACAAAGCAAAGGAGAGGAAGAGGAATTCAAGGTCCATCAGTTAGTAGGACAAAAGTTGCTACTACAGCTGAAGCCAGAGATCATCAGTTGAAGGTAAACATGACTTTTGTTACCGTTTACAGTCAGCTTTTATATTAAGACAAAAATATATTATTTGTTTCTTTGGTCTTTTTTCATAATGTTGAATTTATTTTTTATAGGAACGCATAGCCAGTATGACACAGGAAGGAAAAGATAACCTTTTGGTTCAAATATGCAAAAAGCACCCCAACATGGTTTTTGAAGTAGTAAATTGCTCATCAACCATCCAAGACCAGGAGGTGAATCAACAAGTTGGTGCATATGTAGTAATTGCCGTGAAATGCCAACTGACGAGGAAAAACAGTGCTGCAAGCAAATTCCGCCAAACTGCTATTCAAGGCTTTCTGTAAGTTTCTACTCTCCATGTCTCATGACTGTAATCTGCCTCTATTGCCCATCCAGAGGAAATATTTTTGTTCTTTGTTATTTGGTATTAGTGAATTAAGCCGCTGATTGAAACACTTGTTTATCCTTATATGTGCTTGCTTCATTGCATAACACAAGAATCAACATTTTCCCAGAAAACATTGAAAGTTTTTATATTTTTGGAATATTTTTTACTGACAATGTTTTACAATTTCTGCAGGACTTTGACCTGGTTGTTTTAGATGAAGTCGTGCTCCTTGTTGCACAGATGTATAGGCAGGATGTCCTGGCAATAGAAGAAGATAATGATTATAACCGGGGGAAAAGGCCTGCTGCTTATAGGCAATTTATTTTATGGACTTACTTGGTTCTGGGAATAGACGTGTCATTCCAAGCTGTTGTGTATGGCGTATAAGGGATAAATACCCAGATAGTTTTGGCCAGTACCGTGATTTTACACAAGGAAGACTTCGGTGATCTTTCCAGTGATAGGATGTGTGAATAATATAATAAATATATTTGGGTTTGCAACAAGACAAGGAAATATAAGATTATAGATGTAGTACCTAATATCAGATATTAATTTCTTGGTAGGATTATCTTTCTTAGGAACTCGTGGTTTTCTTTTAAGCTGTATAAAGGCTTCTTTTGTATTATGCAATTTTTATTTTGTATGAAACATCTTATTAGCTGCCTATTCACTAAAGAATGATTATATGTATGGCTTTGTTTTAAATGCAACTGTGAAAGACCATTTATTGGTATTATAAAGAAATTAATTAGAAATGTAGGATGAATTAAAATTGATTGGTATTGTCTTTAGGTGCCAAGACTGTGCATATACACATTAAGTCAAATGATAAATAAAGCATATTTATATTGAGTTTAGAAAGGAAAATTTATTGCAGTGTTTCAAGAATACAGATCATTTGTAAATATCAACAAAGTTACAAACTACTATTCAATCCAGCCTAATACTGATCATTAATTATGACAATTCAGTACAAACAAAATGGCTCTGGAAACTTCAATAAAGTTTTTAAGACTAAAATATTAGTTCCTCAAAAACAACCTTGAATGCTATATCACATATATGCATCATCAGCCATCTGGTATAACTAAGTTAAACATTATACTTGACACCAATTAAAGCATCAAATTTTGGGTTCTTTCAAATGTGATCATTCAGAACAGAATTAATAATACCCTTTATATGAAAACCCAGATGAATATACACAACTTCATATACAGTCAAACTGCTTTATATTATGAAATTTACTAAACTTGTACAGTTACGAATGTGCACGTACAGACATCACTTTAATTCAAGAGTACACTCGGGTATAAAATACTGATATAATATCATCTATAAATAATTATAGCATCTTAGAAATCTCTTTCTCTCTCAACACCATAAATATTGCTACTATATTATATAAATATCATCAGTTTGGACTATCAATTTGACTATCATTGTCAATGTATCCAGAAGTGACTTACCCATCAATCTTCATCTTTACATTAAATAAGTTATTTTACCTAGTTTATGATAACAGCATTGTTCCTTTAAAGTCATAATACTGGCTTTTATATGAGGAACTAGTCTACCATTACTATAACAGACTGATTACAGACATCACAGTCCAAAATACTAGCTAGGTCTATAGAAATTACATTGATATTTCATTTGCCTGTGTTGGTTTATATTTTTGACAAAAGTGATTACAATTTATTCAATGCCAAACTTTAGAACATCACCTAAATATACTACGGCACAGAAACTGACATTGTACTTAAGCCCACCACCATGTTTGTTTTCTACTGCATTTGTTTTTGTTACAACCATGTAGTTTAATTACTTTTGTGTTAGAATTTGTTTTTGTTTTTATGTCAATTTTTATGTAATATAATTTTGTTGTGATGCCTGTTATAGGAGCTCTGATATTTTGGAAGAAATATCGTGTTTATTTTGAACGTAAATATGACTCTTGGCTTGCGTAAGATTTATTAGAGATAACAGGGTGGATAAACAAGCCGACATAATTGATTGCATATGGCCTAGGTAAATTCTAATTATACGAGTTCTTCATGCGTGCTTGCTTGAAATAATATCTCAGTTCGGTTTAAATACTCAGGTATATGTGAAATTGAGTCAAAGTTATTTTTAAGCACCCATACTTGCCCCTAAGAAAAAAGCCACTCCCCACCGTACCCAGGAAAGAAAAAGAGCCATGGCGTCAAGACGAGGTCACTGCCTCAGAAAAAGAAAAGGAGCAACGGTGCAATTACCAAAACACCGCCTCCGCAAAAAAGGATAGTCCACAGAAGACAGTTTCTACCCACAAGGGAGTGTCTCCAAAATCGCCTCTTCCAGCGGTGATACATTCTTCCTCTTTAGCAGCATTTGTCGCGGCTCACAAAGTACCTGCCACCAAAATCAAAAACTCTGAGAGAACAGGCGTGGTACAAAGCGTACTTGTTTTGTCCAACCAAGAATTGGCTCGATTTAGCCCTTTGCGAACTCCTCCACGACGTGTGTTGCCTGTCATCAAGTTGATACGACGTAATGACAATCAGTGGCGACGCATTCCATTATAAAAGGCATGAGCTCAATTTTTGCTTTCTTTTTTGTACTACTTAATCACCACAAGATGGCACAACCATGAAGTGCACACCGTTACCATGGTCGTTCTTCTTCTTTGCAAAAAGGAAAAGGAAAACAGCAGTCACGTCATCCTATGAAACGCTTAATCCAATATCGACGTCACCTACAGAAAAGTTACACTCGTTCCAAGAAAAGAAGTCACCAAAGAGGAGGTTTCTTTATTAATTATTTGAGGGATCACAATAACCAACTAAATGCTGCTTTTAAGCAGTTAAAGCAGCTAGGAACAAAAGCAAATAAGAGGACGTATGTTGAACCATGAATTTTAGTGTATCTTGTGTACCAAAAGATGTCCCCTCATAGTCGTTCTTCTGTTCAGAAAGGAAAAAGACAGTTTCATCATCAGACAAAATGCCTTTCCCAACATAGACTTCATCACAGGAAAAAACCATTTGTCCAAAAAAAAAGAAGAGTCACCAAACAGGAGGATTCTTTGGGAATTTTGGAAAACACATTGTCACCTTTATGACGAAGCGAAAGTCCCAAGAAAGGATATAAAGACCGTGTACTCAAGTGACGTTAGTGTATTATTTTGGTGTGCGCCTTGGAACCAACCCACAAAGATGTAACACCAAAAAGACATTTATTTCATACCTCCGAAGGAAAGAAAAGCAATGGACTGCCACCCTGTTTAGCCAAACATTGGGACATGTTGTCCGTCTTGTCCAAAGCTCCTCAACCCATGCGAAGACAAATAATTCAAACGGCTTCCAAAGTGGCCATCGATACCGTATGCGAATGTTGTATGAATGTTTTGAAATGCACGATACCTTTGTCTAAACACCAAAAAGGATGATTAACCAAACATCGACACGTCCTTCGTCAAATAGCCTAAAAGAAATTACCCATTCGTCAAAAGAAAAAGATGTTGGTACAACATGGAGGATTTTTGGCCTTTTTGCCTATGTTGTTAGCACCTTTGTTAAAAGGCGCAGTTGTCCAATTGATTTCAAGTCTCGTGGCGGGAGCTGCTTCACATAGGATGAAATAAAGGGATGGAAAGAGCCTCTGGGTAAAAATAGATCCCAGACGTGATTCTTTGAATCCCATGGAAGGACGAAAACTGACTTTAATGCCTTACAAACTATGGATGGAATACCATCGTTGGCAAGGACAACGTACCCAGCATTTACCTCCCAATCATCACTATTTGACGGAGGTGTCCCAGTTACAACACGAACTGCAATCGTTGATGGATCGTAGCGATTTGTCTGAAACAGAAAAATCTCAACGGAACGTTCAGTTGTTGCAACGACCAACTCTTTCACCAAAAAGCTTTAGATCAAACAGCTGTTCCTACTTTGAAAGATTTGAAAGCCTTGATGAAAAGTCCATCACCACCACTACCTTTACCACCACTACCCTCAGGGGTCAAGACAGAAGCAGCCCCATCGATACCTGAAGAAGAAAAAGTACGAGAAGTCTTTCAAACATCAGCAGACCCTTCCAAGTAAAATTTCAGCGTCCTTGTTGACCCCTTCCACTACACTTTAAAGAGAAGAACTTGAAGCTTGGGTTAATAAGATGATGTCCACTCCTCCTTCGACAGAAGTAAAAATGAAAGAAGGGAAACCAGAAGTGAAAAAAGACAAGAATACCAAATCCATTCCCTTACCAACACTGCCAACACGTTTAATAAATCTATCTTCCACTCATGTGGCACATTGAACACGTAAAGCCGTTTCAAAACCACTCTCTAGCTCCATTCAGAGTATCATCACTTATTAAAAAATATGGAGAAGGTCTTAGCCAGAATTTACTAGGATCCAACCCATTCAGCCGGTTACGGAGGTGTTCAGAAATTGTATCGTGCTGACAAAACAAAGCTAAAAAGTGTCCTTTTTACCTCAAATGCAACGATGGCTACAAGAACAAGCCATGTGCACCTTACACAAACCCATTCGATGAAAATTTTCAAGAAATCGTTCCCAAGTGAAAGGTATCGATCATCAATGGCAAGCAAATTTAGCCGATGTCTCTCATTTGGCCACCTATAATCGTGGCTACAAATATTTGTTTTGTGTCATCGACATCTTTTCCAAATTTGCTTCGGTCGTGCCCTTGACTTCAAAATTGAGCAGCGAATTAGTGCGAGCCCTGAAACTGGTGTTGGAACAAAATGGTTGTCACCCTCTTCGTTGGCAAACCGACAAAAGTACTGAATTTCTAAACAATGGTTTCCAATAAAATATTGAAGAAACGTGACATTCATTTTTTTACCACCGAGAAACCTGAAACAAAATCCAGAATCGTGGAACGTTTTAAATGCATTTTGAACGAACGCATGTGGAAATATTTTAAACATCAACACACTCTCATGTACATCGACGTCTTGCCACACCTCGTTCAATCATACAACCAATTTAACGATCGGAGGATAGGACATGTCCCTTCAAGAAGTGACTCCCAACAACGAAGTGACCGTCTTCGAGCGTCTGTTTGGTACTTCCCCGTCAGGGACTGTCCCAAGAAAGGTAGAATGTTAGCCACAGAGATTGGGTACGCATTGGCAAAACTAAACGTACTTTCGACAAAGGTTACTAACCCAACTGAACCACCGAATGGTTTCGTATCACTGAACATGTGCGTTGTCGTTATCCTCCCGCCTATAAATTGGAAGACATGAACGGAGAAGTGTTAAAAGAACGTTTTACTTACCAGAGGTACAACGTCTGACCAAAAAAGAAGAAGACGTATATGAAATCGAAAGTATTCTCGATCGAAGAACACCAAAAGTGGGAAAACGACGTGTCAAAGAAGTCAAAGTACATTGGAAAGGATATCCATTAAGTTTTGACTCTTGGATTAACGCTTCTCAAATCAATTCATATAAAAATATGTGACTGTCATGCTCTTCAACACAGCCTCAGCTCCTACTGCGAACGTTCCTTCTTCCAGTTCTTCTCTGCAAGATCTACAAAAGCAACCCTTGTGGATGTGGTGTGGAGAACGTGTACCTAAACTGCAAATCGTCTTTTTCTGCCAAAACTTTGTGGTGTATTGTGTCATCGGTGATGCAATTGCCAATTTGAGTTTACAACAAGGAGACAAACAATTGTGGACCATTTTACTCAGAAGTTGCATTGGATACCTTCTTCCCAATCCGTCCCTAAAATATTCCTCCAACGGAAGCAGCCACAACGGGAGTCTGGTGTCCAACGTCTGTTCTAACAGTCACCCTAACCATCATCTTTTAGACACTCCTCTGACATCCAGCGACTCCTCTCACACTAGAACTGTGTAATCATGAACAACTAGTTTTACCTAATTTTACACAGTGACAATTCCATGTAAGTGTTTTCCAATAACACTTTGTGCTGTTACACGGCCAAATAACCTCAGGCCATTCAATTGGATCACAAAGCCCATTGGCATGTGGCTTCAGTGGAAATAATTTATCCTACACAAATCAAGAACATCGTTGAAACTTAAAACACTGTGTCCATAGAAGTTTATGACCCAGAAGTGCAAAATGCCATGGACGAACGCCGTGCTGTTGCTAACTTTACGAAAACAAAGAACTCCGAAACGCAAAGAACCACTTGTTATTTGAAAATTCCTGCGGGTTATTATCTTAGTCGTCAACATTTGGTAAACACTCTTGTTCAAAGGTTCAAAATCATGGTTGGTAAAGCCATGGAGAGATCTAGAAACGTGTCACAATCGAATGCCACAAAATAGCTCATCGTCCATTTTCAGGAGGACAAAGTATTGGCCATTTAATTTTGTCCTGAATTGTATCAAAGTTTGCGTGGATACCCTGGGTTAATCAAGGTGAAAAATGAAATATCAGCGGTGACCGGCAACTTGGAGCCAAATATGTTCGATACCCTGTATAAATGAACCAAGGATTAAATTTGATCTTTGTGTACTCCGATATAGTGGAGTACAACGTAGTGGGACAAACCTCTGTACCGATACTGCGTGTCATTCGTATCAAAGTGGATTCTGCCACTGCTGCTGACGAAGAAGGTGGAAACACCTATCACGTTCACCGCAAATTTGTACATCCTCACTATTTACCTGTCAACATTGCTATAACAGATCTGGGACAAAATATTTCATTCACTCTAAGGAAAGTCACTGTGAACTTCCATGTTCGAAAACGAGTGTTCTAAAAACTTCTTGTCAGTCTTGTATCCTGTGTACCAAGGAGTCACTCGACAACGAAGGTTTGGTTTAGGGGATATGCTCAAATCAGCCTTTCGAACAGTGGCTCCCGTGTTGACACCGATGGTGATACGGGGATTGCAGATGCTGCATTGGAACACGGTAAGGAATTTCTTCAAAATGTCATCATTGACAAACAAAACCCCAACGAAGCTTTCTTAAGAGAAGGCATAAATGTTTTGCTTCAAACAGGCAAGGACATTTTGGGCCGACGAGAAACTCATATAAATGCCATGTTTGCTGCTGAGTCAGACATTCCTGCTTCCCTGACGTCCCAACAATGACAAGGCAGAAAAAGACGACGAAAACACCCCTTCAAAGAACTTCACACCCTTAGAGCTAGAAAGACAAAGAAAAGAATAATCGTTTCAAGACTAAAACGTTTTTGATTATTAAATTGTAAAAAAAACCAAATTATTCACTGAGAGTATTGTGCTTGTTCCAAGTCGGAACTGGATCGCTTTGTTATGTCACACACTATGATGACGATGCAAGAATCTAGTTGGGTCGAATTTCATCCCGTCTCTTTTTTGACAGATTCCGCTCCCATCTAGTTTGAAATAAATGACAACCCAAAGATTACATCGACTTGAATAGCATTTACTTTTATCTAAAAGTGAAAGTGCAAGATTCCAATGGTGCCAATCCTGAAGACGATACCAAATTAGCTCCCGTCAACAAATGCATGCATTCCTTTTTTAGCGACGTGGATTTGTACTTAAATAACACACTAGTCAGCAGTAGCATGGATACTTACCCTTGCCTAGCGTATCTAGAAAATCTTTTAACGTACGGAAAAGAGGCCAAGAACACTCATCTGGATGCTTGCATGGTTTGGAAACCTGACACACAAGGCCAGTTCGACGAGCTAGATGACAACAACAAAGGATATGATAATCGTCAAAAGAAAATCGTGGGAGCACATAGTTTAGAACTGATGGATCGTTTTCATTTGGACATGTGGTTGCAGGAGAAGTATTTCTAAACTGAGTGGATATTCGACTAAGATTGAATCGTAGCAGCACGGCTTTTCATTAGATGGCTCATGCTGTCGACTACAAAACCAAAATTGAAGAAGCCAGACTTTACGTACGCTGCATAGAAGTGCTGCCTAAAGAGGGAGACGATATCAGTCACACCTTGAGCAGAAAGACCGCCAAGTATCCAATAAGACGTATAAAAGTGAAAGCATTCACCGTTACTAGTGGACTCCTATTCAAGATCGAATATCATCTGTTCCAAGGACAGTTACCCAAACGTATAATCATTGGTATCGTCAGTAATAAAGCACTCAATGGAACTTACAATGAAGATAATTTCGAGTTTAAGCACTACAATGTATCCAACATAGAAGTCAGTTGCGATGGCAAGACTTTGTGTACCAGACCTTTCGAAAAAAATCTTTGTCCAGAAGAATTACTTGAAATCGTATGAAGCTACCGGACAACTAGGAATCAACACTAGACACGGCATTTTGTACGAAGATTATGTTGGCAGTTACACTTTGTGGGCTTTTGATTTCACTCCAGAACAAGGCAGTGACGAGGAGCATTTTCACCCTATAAAATCCGGTTCACTGCTTGTGGAACTTCAGTTTGCAGAAGCTCTCTGCGAGACTGTGAACGTCATTCTGTATGCTGAATTCGATAATACCATAGAAATCAACAGTTTAAGAGAAGTTATTCTAGACTATTAGACTCTATTGAAGACACTTATTCTTCTTTGAAAGTTGACGAATCTATGGAATGAGAGGATACCTTGAGAACAGAATCCAAAGACAAAAACAAAGAAAACGAAGTAGTCAAGTTCAGATGGCCAAAACAAGAACACCATTTAGTCTCCTGTTTTTATAAACACTTGGAGAATCAAATTATGGAATTGTTGAAAAAAGATTGATATGGACGTCAAAACGATCATCCCAGTCAAATTCAACACGGTCAATGTAACACGATGAACCAAGAAGAAAAATTGGACGAGTATCTAGACGAAGCTTGCAGCCTTATCGCAAAAGAAACTGTGTTGCATGAGTGGTATAAAGGCTTGCGTGTTCATTTCTTCTCCTCCATTGACTGTTCAAGAGATCTATCACATCAAAGCTCTATTAGCCCAGAGCTGGAAAACCAGGCAAAAGATCAGTTTCTTGTCGGATCTTTTCCAGCAAAAAGTCAGAATTGAATTGATGACTTATCATTACCTGTAAAAAAACCAAGAGAAACAAAACAGCCAAACAATTATTACCTGGGAACTTTATTTCCTTTTGAATAACAGTTTGTATACGGCTTCTTGGAATCCTGTGGTGTATGCTAAAGATGAACTACCTCATCGAAAATCTCAAGACCATCAAGCGTATGTCATCAACACGCACGACAGTCCAGGAACTTACTGGGTAGCCTGTACTTTCCTTAAGACAATTGTGTGGAGTATATTGATTTTTATGGAGTACCGCCTTTGGAAGACAATATCATTGACTTTATGAAAGGAAATGTCCAGACGACACGATTAAAAAATGTGAAGTTACAAAGCAACGATTTCTGTGGTGTGTGAACAATATTGTATGTATTTCTTCATCATCGCAGTATGGGACATTCTTTATAACATTTTTTCTCTTATTTTGATCGCTACTCATGGCATTCATCAATGGAAATCTCACAATGATTTCATATCGTTGTCAATTTTTGTCAAAAGTAATTTGTATTTTGGATATGGTTGTTGTTTGTTCCTTTTCCTTGTTGATTACGTTGATTGTTAATTGAATAAAAATGTTTTATTTTGAAAAAACGTGTCTGTCGTTTGTTTAGTTATAAAAAAACACATAAACACACATAGATTATATGCTCTTTGAATTTCTCTCTCTCTCCCTCCCAATGACATGAGCTATCCTCACGTTCCAATACTAAAACACAATACGGATGTTTTCTATCACGTTTGCGCTTCTACCATATAATGCGGATGCGTTTCCAGTGTGGGCTTTCATCTTCTTTGTTCTTTCCCGAGGGCTCCGGGTGGGTGTGTGTGTGAGGGGGGGGGGCGTCCTTCCTCTTCAAAGTTCCAGAAGGTCCAGCTCGGAGCAAAGCGCCCTCTCAAAGGGACATACGCCCAGCTCGGGACCACAACCAGTCGCACGAATGCCGATCAGGCAGTAAGCGACTATAATCCAAAGCGTAGTCCAGTCTGGGACTGATCATGATCGATTCACAAGTCAGCCTATGAAGAGGACGGATGTGTCCAGAAGATATAAGATTGAAGATTGAAGATAGAAGCAAGAAGTAAGAAGATAAAGTAACATAATATATCAAAAGGGAAAAGAAGAAAAAGAGGAAAGATTGATGTGACATATAAATCGTCATTTAAATAAAAATTCCAAAAGCTAAAATTCCAGAAGATAATATACTATAACAAAGGAACAAAGGAGTTGATAATACCAGGAAGAAAGAAGATACTAACGAGACGACCCAAAGATATCGCTACAAAGAAAATTACAAAGAAGGAACAAGGAAATTAGGAGTATTAACATCAGGTTAAAAATAACGAGAAAGGAAAAGTGAACCAAGCCAACTACTACAGTTACCCACTGTGGTCACAATTAACGGACAGACGAACACACTCTAAAAGCCATAAGGTAAAACAACTAATCATCATTTAATTCATTTATTAATTTACATTCATTATCATACCCACCCCAGTTATATTCATAGCCATTTAAACAAGTCTCATCATATTCTTATTAATAACACCTAAGTATCGCAAATAACATTTCTAACAATTCTAACAATCACCATATTATTAACACATAACCATCATTCAAACGAATACAAATTACAGTATAATCACAAACAGAATATAATATATAATATCAAAACAATAGGCATTCACTATAGCTATAGAATAATAATGCAGAATTCTACTGCCAATGATTATATTCTATCAACATCAGTACATGACTAAAGTATAACCAAAGCAAGTTATAAAGATTACAACTAAAATATACATCCAAAACAACACTAACACAAAAAACCTTAGCAAAAAAAAAAACAACAAACAAAACAAATCGACATAGCACACCAACTGAAAATAGCCTTTCAGAGGAACAGAAATTCGCGCAGAGCAAATCAAAGGGACCTAAAGCCATAAGCTACCTAAAAGAAATCTACTCTTAAAATTGAAAAAAAAAACCAATACCATCACCCATCAAACCACTTGCCTCCAACCCACCTATACATTTAACCAAACTGATTTTCTCACCAACAAGTCTAAATATAAGCACAAAAAGGAAAAATCCGGAAACAATACCGGACACACCTAGGAAATTATTATATCCAAATACAACAAAACAAGGTGAAAATATCTAAAGAGTAGAAGACTCAATTGCACATCTGCAAGGAAAAATAAATAGACACACACCAAAACATCAAAGGAAGGAAACACACCAACAAAAAAGTCGGAAATCAAACAAATAAACATTACAAATGTCGCGGAAACAACCAATCATACTAGTACTCATGAGCAAACCGACCAACACGGACATAACAACCTTAGCTCCAAAAGGTCAAATAAACCAACAAAAACACAAGACCAACTACTCAACAGTTACCAGAATTAGGTACCACCCCTCGTCAAGTGAGGATAACAATCCAAACCCAAGGGATACTAACCCCCGGGACAAAACCACAAATTACAAACGATAGCCAAAAACCGGGACCGTCCAAAACATACAAAACGGATGAAATAAATGAAATTCTCCAAGCTATTAGAAATGAGAATAACCACCAAATTGAAAATACCCCTACACATGAAATGCGTGAATTCCTAGAAATTGAAGACTTTGCAACTGAACCAAAGGGAAAGCAACCCCTTTAAGGTCCACCTAAGGGTATAAACCATACACAAAACAAACAAAAAAAAAACACTAATAGAAATGCCGACAACTCCGGCACACAGACAGGAACCCCACAACTTAAAGGAAAACAATAAGAACAAAAGGAAATTATCTCAGGACAACTTACTACTACCACCGAAAATGGTACAAAAACCATAGGGATTAATTCCAATCCTAATAACAAATTGTTGGAAAACAATAATCATCATCAACTACAATCAAATCCAAACAACGCAAAGCACCCCAATCAAAACAAAGTGAAACCCCATCCTAGATGCCTAACACTCTACCTCTCATACCCAACAAACCCACATAAACAAATTACTGATTCAGCTATCCAAATGGAGCTCCTCAAATATAAGCAAGGTCAAATCAAGTTGATACATACCAAATCACAATATACTATCATCTGGTGCTACTCAGGAACTCAGATTAGGGCATACAAAAGAATCAAACAAATAGGCGATACCCCAATAACAATCACTAACCATCAAGGAATATCACACAAGAATCACAATTACAACCAACAAAAACAAACAACACCCAAGGTAATAGGAAACCGAATAATAAAGCTAAAGAAAACAACAAGGACATTATAATATGGCAATGGAATTGTAGGTGTATTCAAACAAATTGTCTCGAACTGTTAGCAACCTTACAAGAAACAGAACATAAGCCTATGATAATATGCCTACAAGAAACTAAATTAAGGACCAAAAAACAAACCCTACCGAAAATCAAAAACTATGATAACGTATATCAAAAACAAAGAGCAAATGGCAGAATGGGAGGCGGAGTAGCAATATAAGTGCATAACAATCTACCAAACACCAAGCAACTTGAAATCCCAGAAATTAACAACACCGATCCAACAAAAATCATAGGAATTAGCATACCAAAACCAAACAAAAACATTGAACTGTACAATACCTACAATCCACCTGGACATACAATTAATCCAAGCTACGCCCTCAACAGCATCCTACCAAATATAAAAAACAGCCATTATATCTGGGGATTTCAGTGCACATCATCCTTTCTGGGAAGAGCACCGTACTGACAAGAGAGGTGAACAACTATACAAGTTCATAGACTCAACAAACCTAGCCATCCTAAATGATTGCACACCAACTAGAATGAATCTCAACTCAGGCAATATGACCGCGCTAGACCTAACAATAACTACTCCTGACCTAATTCATGACACCCAATGGGAGGTACTACATCAATCTTCCATCGGAAGCGACCACTTCCAAATTCAATTTATGATCAAAACAGAAAGATCAAATCTCACACAATTCGCAGAACCAAATTGGCTATTTTAAAAAGCAAATTGGACTAAATTTAAACAAAACTTGCAACACATAACCCTAACGAAAATACAGCACTCGAACTCTAACATATTTTACGACAACTTAGTTGACTGTATAAATCATGCAGCAAGTGAATCAATTCCTAGAGCAAAAATAACTACCACTAAAATTCAAACTACCCTGGTGGACCTTCGAATGCAAAGCAGCCATAAAAAACAAAAAAACAAAGAACAAAAAAAAACAAGAACTAAACCAATTCACTGCACATAAGCAATCAGCTGACCTAATTGAGAATAAACGGCTTAAAGCAGTAGCTACATGAACACTAAAGAACTCTATGAAGGAATCTTGGAAACAATACTGTTCCACTTTTACACACAAAACCAAACATAAGGAAATATGGAATAAAATCAGGGCCATAAAAGGCAAAAAACAATCAACAAAGACATATCAAGGTGGAAACAAATGGCAATCAAACCAAAGCAGAAACGCGTGCCATACACTTTGCTGAAGCAAGCAGCAACCTTAACCATAATCAAAGATTCCTAACACAAAGAATAAAACTTGAAATAAAATATCCCCATATCTTCACCGACCAAACCGCCCAGGACACATGTAACACCGATCCTCTCAACTACTTATTATCCATCTTCGAATGGAATATGGCACTAAAGCGCAAAAACAAACAGCACCAGGACATGACTCCCTAGACTATTCGATGTATCAAAACCTCCACTCAAACATGAAACATATATCTTTACAACTACTAAACCAAATCTGGACCACAGGGGAACTACCCACTAAATGGAAACAAGCACTTGTTATCCCAATCCCCAGAGCTAACAAAAACCCACGTCTGCTAACCTCATATCGACCAATATCTCTCCAATTATGCTCTGTAAAATAACGGAAACCATGATTGTTAACCGCTTAAAACATCACTTAGAATGTCAATATCTCATTACTAAAAACCAAAGCGGTTTCCGAGGCAGCCGAACCACACTAGACCAAATACTAAGGCTAGAAACAGACATAAAAATAGCTTTCAACAATAGAAACAAAAAAAGACGCTATCTAATAGCAATATTCATAGACTTTGATAAAAGCATTTGACCTAGTATGGACCAAAGGTCTTATATCCAAACTGAATCAATTCGGTATAAAAGGTCGACTACACAACTGGATTAATAACCTCCTCATTGAACGAAGTTTTAGGGTTCAAATAGGACAGGAAACCTCAGAAATTCAGGAATGGGACACCACAAAGTAGTGTAATTAGTCCCATCCTGTTCAATCTCATGGTAAATGATCTGGCAAATAACATAAAAACACTAGTAGAACTCTCCCAATTTGCTGATGACAGCTGTATATGAAAAGCTGGAAACCCTAAATGCAAAAACAACATTGCACAAGTCCAAACCAGCCTCAATCACATAACAAATTGGACAAATATCTGGGGTTTCAAAATCTCTACCGTCAAAACGGTAGCCATACTCTTCTCCCCACAACACAAAAAGGCTAATATAATCCCCTAAGATCTACCTACAAAACGAACTAATAAAGTTCACATCTCACTCAGTCTTCCTGTGAGCAATCTTGGACAAAAACCTCACCTAGAAGCAACATATACTTAATCTGAAAGCAAACTGCAAACAAGACCTCGCCCTCCTAAGGCATCTCAAAGGCTTAAACTGGGGATCTGACCAAGAAACTTTACTTACAATATATCGAGCGCTAATCAGATCCAAACTAGACTATGCCTGTCAAGACTATGACTCTGCAAGCCCTAACTTACTCAAAGGACTCGATTCCATTCAATGCAAAGTGATACGTATATGCATTTGAGCCCTCCCAATTACATCCTTAACTGAACTACAAATTCTAACTGGTGAATTACCACTACAATTAAGACAAACGGAAAAACAACTCACATATGCAGCCAGAGTCACCAGCCTACCTGACCACAATCCGGTTAAACAGGTATTTGCTAAATGCAACATTAAATTCTGCCCAAAATGGGTCAAATACCCACCAGCCTTCCACAAGGTCCACCAAATCATAAAAACCAACCCAATCTAACCATCCAGGCTGAACAAAAATTACACCAAGACCCAACATCATGGAGGAATCAAAACCAACCATTAATCTCGAACTACAAGGGATGGGGAATAAACACATCAGCCCATGGAAGCTCCTTACACACATACAGGATTTATTAACCAGTCAGTACAAATACCACACACACATCTACACGAACGGTTCCAAACTTGCTCAAACTAACACAACAGCAGCAGCAGAAGTAGTCCTGTCACATCACCATCAAATCAAGGCAAAATTACCAAACGGAAGCTCGGTCTTCTCGGCGGAGCTATGGGAAATAAACCAAGCTACCCATTGGATAAAAACCCAAACAAGCAAACAATTTCTTTTTGTTACCGACTCACTAAGCGCACTACTCGCACTCAACTCAACCAAACCCACAGCCCGCACTAACCTGAAAGAAGACATTCTTCACGCCAAATCCAAACTCAAGGGAAAAAAGTCGAATTTCTATGGGTACCCTCCCATATACAACTCCAGGGAATTGATGCAGCTGATCAAGCTGCCAATGAAGCCCTAACAACAGAAAATATGGTAAACATTGGATACTGTACCTGAGAAATTTACTCTTTTATGCAAAGCTACATTAACAAACAATGGCAGATCCAATGGGAAACCAACTCAGGTCAATCCAAACTATACAGCATACAACCCAAAGTTGATCGCCACCTCAAATGGAAGTCACTAACAAATTACAAACACAACAACATAATAAACAGATTAAGGACAGGGAAAACCCTACTGCATAATAGCCTCGGTCAATACTTAACCAAAACCCAATTAACAAGACCAAATTGCCCACATTGTCTAGAAACAGAAACACTGGAACAAATATTTATTCACTGTCCCGCATACTCCACCCAACGAGCCACATTACACCACAAACAAAAACAAATAAAATCACCAAACAGCTACCCAACTAGGCAGTGTTTTCCGGAAGGGCTTATAGGATCTGCCGTTGAGATTACAACTGATCCCTTGATTGATGGGTAGAGTTTCATCACTCATCGAGTGAAGTATCGTTTTCCGGGTGCTTGTGGGGTTGTCTGATTGTTAATCATTCAATCCCTTGGTTTGAAGATGTGAGGGGGAGTACCTCTCTCTTCGAGAGAGGTGGTGTTTTCCGGTTGGGATTATGTGTTCGTCTGGTGGGGTTTCCCAGACGAACCCTTATTTGTTTTGGGAGGGGAACCATCCTCATCGAGGTAGGGTTGCATTTTCCGAGGGTATTGCGAGACTTTCCTTTATGGTTATAGGCAAAGCACTTCTAGTATAATTCTGCCTTTATATGGCAGGCAGTGTAATGACTGTGTGTTGTGGAGTGATTTATCTTTTTTGATTTTTTGGCCTGACGGCCTGGCCGAGTGCGGCCTCTTCTTTCCTGGACAGTTTTCCTCCTCGAATATTGCACTTGATTCACTTTTTGTGTTTTGGTTCACTGTATTCTGTAAGTAGTCCCTTTGATGTTTTTGTGTCTAGCCATTGGTTTCCCTGGTATTCCTATTTCATTACTAAGTTTTATATACTTGTAATCTTGTCTATGCTTTCAAGGAATTTAATTATATTTATTTAGGTGTGTCATTTCTAAATTTCGATTTTTGATCTAAAGGCCAAGCACAATGGCTGAAAGCCCAGCACAAGGGCTAAGCACTTTCATGGATAGCAATGACACTGAATAGTGACATCCGGCTGTGGCGGTAAGCCATCCTTGGGGGTTAACTAGGCCCATGCGCGGGGGCAAAAATGTGTCCAGCACTGGGACATTGGAGAGCTCTGCCTCAAAAAAGGGGGCCTCTAGCCGTTTTAAGGGCTTTAACCAGTCATAAAACACGAAAGTGTATGAATGACTATAATAATAAGATGTCACGTCATTTCATGTCATGTCAGTCTGAGACTGGTGGAAGAAATACAGAAGTTAAAAGACGAAGAATACAAAGGCCCTTTTCAGGGCCACTTTTAATGCCTCGAAAAGACCATACTTTTAAAAAAAATTGCCATATTTATATCTCTGTTTTCTATGTCTCTATGTGTATGTATTGTATATGTATGTATGTATATGTACATGTCCCTCCCTAGAGTCATAGTTCTATCTGCGCGTATTTAGGTCAATTAGGTCAGCTCCTTGCTACGCTGTTGTCGTTTGTCCAGCACCGTGACGTCATGCCACCTGGGACCATTTTCTCTTGACGATATAAAAAATTTCCCTTGACGCTGTTGTAACCCAGCAGATCCAGATGACGTCATAAAAACTTGAAGCCAAAGTACCTCAGGATGATTTTTTTATGATGACTCCCATTGACGCTAAACTACCCCATATAATACTCATATGCCTATACGTTTAAGATCTTTGACAAGAACGCTAGGAACACTGTACAGCGATAATACATAGTTCTAGAGAACTCGTGTTGAACAATACACGTGTGCAGTAGGTCATATAATGTTTGAACAAAGTGGACATTTAAAACAGCACGGATTCATAATGGAGAAAAAAGTATTCAAGTGTGAAGTATGTGATAAAACGTTTAATCAAAGTGGACCTTTACGACGGCACATGAGGATTCATACTGGAGTAAAACCATTCAAGTGTGAAGTATGCGATAAAACGTTTAATCAAAGTGGACCTTTACAACGGCACATAAGGATTCATACAGGAGAAAAACCATTCAAGTGCAAAGTGTGTGATGAAATGTTTAATCGTAATGAAGCTTTAAAGCAGCACATGAGGATTCATACAGGAGAAAAACCATTCATGTGTGAAGATTGCAATAAAAAGTTTAATCAGAGTGGAGCTTTAAAGCAGCACATGAAGATTCATACTGGAGAAAAACCATTCAAGTGTGAAGTGTGTGATAAAATGTTTACTCATAATGGAGCTCTAAAGCAGCATATGAGGATTCATACTAGAGAAAAACCATTCAAATGTGAAGTGTGCAATAAAATGTTTACTCAGAGTGGAGCTTTAAAGCAGCACATGAGGATTCATACTGGAGAAAAACCATTCAAGTGTGAAGTGTGTGATAAAATGTTTAATCTGAGTGGAGATTTAACACGGCATACGAGGATTCATTCTGGAGAAAAACCATTAAAGTGTGAAGTGTGTGATGAAATGTTTGCTCATAATGGAGCTTTAAGAAAGCACATGAGGATTCATACTGGAGAAAAAACAGTCAAATGTGAGGTGTGTGATAAATTGTTTAATAAGAGTGGAGAATTAAAACAGCACATGAGAATTCATTCTGGAGAAAAACTATTCAAGTGTTAAGTGTGTGATAAAATGTTTGATCACATTGTAGGTTTAACATTGCACATGAGAATTCATACAGGAGTAAAAACATTAAAGTGAAGCGTCTGATGAAAAGTATTTTGACAGTGGATATTTAAAACAGCACATTAGGATTCATGATGGAGATAAAACATTCTAGTGTGAAGGGTGATTAAATATTTAATTTGAGTGAAGTTTTACAACTGTATATGATGATTCTTGCTGGATTAAAACCATACAAATGTGTATGTAGTGTGTGACTACTTTTGGTTCCCTGTGTTCAGATCAGTTGATATCAAGTTCTATTGATATCAATGCTTTGCACACTAACAATTTCAACAACAAGCTCCAACCCACTCACTTCTGTGATATCCACTCAAAAATTGACAAGCCACAAATTACAATTTAGAAGCCAGTCTGAGAAAATTATTGCATTTCACCTGACAGCATATTATGGCATCGGTTTTTAAAGGTCAGATTCATGTTGACCAATGGATCTGACTAAAAATGGACATGATTTTACTTTTGAAAGATGAAAATGCATAGAAGGTAACAATGGCATTGCTATAACAACATTAAATGCAACAATAATCTTTTATTGAAATAATAATCATAACAATATATCACTAGCACAACCTGCTATAACATTCTACCCCATATCATATCATTCTACCCCATATAACCTTTTTAAAAATCAATGAATATTGACTGGTGAAGAAAAGTCTATGTATTCTAACACATTTAACTGGCTGATTAAAGAAAACTGAGGTACATAAAAGTGAATGTTTTATTGAATAAATCTGCTGATCTGATGTTAGAAAGGAAGTAAATTTGAAATATAAGGATTAACTGATCATGGTTGGGTATTTATGGATGTGTAAATTTTACTTAATTCCTCAGGAAGTTTACATAAAGTCCTTTGGACTTTAATATTTTGTGAGTGATTAGGTAAAATGTACACATTGATAAATACCTAATCATAATCATTTAATCCTATTATGAAATGTTTGATAAAATGCTTAATGGAAATGTAAAATTAAATACTGAACAAGAGGATACATACTGGAGAAAAAACATTCTTGTATGAATTGTGTGATAAACTGTTCTGTTTGTCAAAAATATGTGTTTAAAGAGTTTTAACAAAAATACAGATTTGAAATGTACCATTAATATGTTTATGTTAATGTTAATGTTTGCATTGAAGAAATACACCTATGATCTGTGTTACATCTGCTGGACATTATAATGAGGGTTGTTATGACAGCACATCATCTGATCCATACATGTGACCTGTGGTATAACTAACATAGCTTTATGCAGAGGAATGCTATAATAGCATTATTCATTAGAGATATACCAGTTACCTGTGTTACAATTTGTGGAGTTTATAATGAGACCTTAATTTAATGCCACTCATGGGAGACATATAAGTGGCCAGTGCTATAATTGATAGTCTTCATAATAACAAATAACCCATAAAGGTGACCATTGTTATAATTGACACAGTTTAGAGTGATGAATGGTTTTATATCACCGACTCTCCATGGGAGATATGAAAATGACCTGTGTTACAATTGACACAGTTTAGAGTGAGGGATGGTTTTATATCACTCTCCATGGGAGATACGAAAGTGACCTGTGTTACAGTTGACAGAATTTAGATTGAGGGATGGTTTTATATCACTATCCATGGAAGATGTGAAAGTCGCCAGTGTTCAATATACTGTCTGAGGATCTGGGAGTAAAAAATGTTTGCACTATTTTCAAATTGACAAGGAGACAGCAAGTCTTTATGCAATGCAGAGACACTGACCTTGATTTCTGGCTTGAATATTCAAACAAAAATGTGTATACAAGTATATATTAATTTACATATGTACAAAAATGATGCATGTAATTGGTAATTGAGTTCTAAAACAGCTGTTCCCACCAGTGTAATGTTGCTATAACATAGTTTTTTGAATAATGAAAACCGAAAATGATTAGCTAAAGCTATGCTTAACACCATTTATTAAAGATTTGGTATAAGCAAGTCATTTTCAAAGAAAAGGCTTATCCCTGCATAATATTGAGAAAACATATATCATTATGACAATAGTCTTATTCATAAGTGACTGTTCATTGTACAATGTAGGGAAAATGGGTTTGATCAACAGTTTTATGACTTTCACTCATTTACTTGTTTAATAATTCCCATATGAATTTTTACAGAAGAGTTTGATTAAAACACTTAGTTAATCTGACACTGTTAGTTGAGAGGAGAGAGCTATTACTGTACATTTTTCATGCACAGTGATATATATATATATATATATATATATATATATATATATATATATATATATATATATATATATATATATATATATATATATATATATATATATTGGGTAATGCACAATGATCAATGAGTTTGTTAAATATTTAAAACAGATTTTAATTTGCTATCTACATGGATAATTGTAAATATGTTTGCATATATTAAAGGCATCTTCCATTTGTATGCTTAGGTCATAATCCGGAAGATTTGTCCTCAAAGAATTAGTTCCTAATATGATTATTTTGTGTCGTTTTATGAAATTGCAAATAAGAGCACACTAGGCCACCTAAGTGGTTTGTATCTAATATAAATATTTTGTGTTGTTTTATGAAATTGCAAATAAGAAAATCAAATAAATTTCTTAAGATCACAATTTATTTGATGTTTATAATTGCACCACACATAAATAATAGTACTTTAGTTTCAATGCAAAATTTTTTCACCTTTCAGAGATATAACACTTTGTATCAAATGGGTTACATGCTTACTGAAGCCATCAAAAAGTCAGCAGAGATCTTGCAAGGAGTCCAGGACATCTCGATTGGTAAAAGATGGAGTTCCACCAGCAAACGTTGCAGTTCCCACTAAGCCAGGCATCACATACTTTCTTACACTTGGTTACTGTCACATTTAAACTATCAGTTCTAGCATCTTTAGCACAAGTCTATATCTCATTGAAATCTTCATCATTTTTTTTTGTTTAAGGCCAAAATACTTGTCTAAATTTACAAACAGCAGTTTGTCCAAGTCTCATGACGTCGAATTTGCAAGCAATATTTATATGGCAACAATTAGAAATGAAGTTAATAACATTGATAGCTTTGGGCTTCGCCAGTGTCACAAATCGTGATTTGGTTTTCCGTATTGGCGACAAAATATACCATCTGGCGATATTTTTCGCACCAACACTTTTGGGTGATAACAGCGGTGTATACAGTCTTGGATTAGGAGTGGAGAAATTCAAAGGCACCATGACAGGAAGCGGGAAACATCGATGCATAAGAGCACTTTAGTTTCAATGTAATTGGATGAAATCTTCTAAGTACACTATATTTAACAAAAAATACTTTATTTCATTCTCTTGTTATGTTTGAAGGTGTACATTATGAACATGGCATGCAAGCATCATGCAGCCACATTGAATGACTAATGTAAGTGTGAAATATAACACAATTTGGAATAGTATATAACTCTGGAGATGTAATATCTTCTAATATTAAATGTATATAAAAGCTTCCTTCAACAGATTTGCAACTATTATGTTGTTTCTTTTATTAAGTCTTAAACATGTCATACAAGCATCATGCAACATAGAATAACCACCATTCCTGTTAAATATAACTTTATGGAGCAATAGTACCACGACCTTAAGATATCTCAAAACTATTCTTATCTAGGAAGAATGCACTTCCTTATCTTTCCTACTTTGAAGATAAACTTGAAAATGATTAATACTGAAATGGCAAGTAAGCATCATAATACAACTAAGAAAAAACCTTTCAACTATTAAGTGAAAGGCATGTGTTAGCTGTAAAGTTCTCTTCACATATATAATTGGCTAAAATCACGTTTCTTTTGTGATTATCTCATACCTCAATTTCATGTTTGACTAAAATGAAAAAAATATTAGCGCTTCCAACATAAACAATTAATAATGACAATGTATTTTGAAACACTAGTTATCGACAAGAAGATTCGTCAATCTGGTTTCTCTTTTAACAACTTAAATATTTTATGGAATCTAAACAGCATCACCGAATCAATATGTTTTCAAAATTTGATGAAATGTTTCTAAAGGCCCCTTTTACTATCGTGGTAATAAGTGGAATTCTTAAAGTGCTGGATGCCCGATTTATGCATGACAATTCCTCACAATTCTTAAAGTCCTGGATGCCTGATTTATGCATGACAATTCCCCACAATTCTTAAAGTGCTGGATGCCTGATTTCTGCATGACAATTCCACACATAGCATATCAGATTGAACAAAAGGACAAAATTTCAATAACAATTCTTTTCTCACAGAGTTTACTATGGTTTCTTTTTTTAAAAAATAATTTTCAAAAGAATTGCTTATGAAAATCTTATGCATCCTCCCATTCCAGTCAAGAGAAAATGCTTGCCTGACTTGGTCTGAGGTAAGGGACCGACATTATTCTCTTAATGGTTCATCAAATGTAGGAAATATTTCCAAATGAGACTTAAATATCTTGGGTTTTCCTGCCATTTAACAAGTGTGAAAGGATTTAGAAACGTGTTGGGCGATAAAGACATTTTAAATTCATGTAAAAATCTCATTGTTGCGTAAATGGTCAGTCGTATGGAGGTTTATGGACATAGAATGTGCTGTGGACATGATTTAGGAACAAACATTTAATGTCACCAGTGTTGCTGATAGCTTGCTGAATAAAACAGATTTCTGGACTTTATTTCTGTTCCAGAATGAGTAACTATCGTTTGTTACTCTTAGTACAATAACCACAATGAATTGTAAAGAGAGGACCACTGGGATTAATACGTCTTGAATGGCAAATACCCAAAACATAATTTAAATGTGTCTTCGAAGGAAATAATTTAATGATGAAGACCATTCATGGTAGCTTTTTTTGCCATAGCTCTAGTAGCTACAAAAGCCAATAATAGGTCAGAATTTTAAAATTTGCTAGGATACATTTTCATATCCAAAGAGAGTTCTCACTTAGATGTATATTTAACCATGGCCTTACCTTTAGCTATGTCACTAAGAGACAAAAGGTCTATAGTTCCTAAACTTTTGTAAGTATGCTTTGAGTGTAAACTCGTATTACTTAAGGATACATAACGTAGCACAATTATTGCTTCGTTATGATGACAACGAATCATGGACATTACAAGTTTTGCCCAAAACTATGTAATAATAGAATCCAAAGCACTCTTGAACATTTCCGTCTTTTAGCATATGCCTCAAATGAAGGTAATAATGAACTAATTTCTTGTTCTCTTAATGGGAATACTATCTGTATGGTCCTCTGCTTGCCAATTATATAGCTGTCGATCTAAATTGCATTCGCCTTCTTTTTCTCCTTAATTTCAACTTGCTTCATTTGCAGATTTTTATTTTCTGCAAATGCATTTGGATCTGTCTTTGTGGTTTTTTTTCCTTAAATTGAATTCGTCTTTGCTATTGCATTTGACTTTCATCTTTAGTTTTTGAACTGAACCTTTTCTAATTCCATTTCCTTCAGTTTTTTGGACTGCTCCAGTGGTATAATTGCTGAGCGTCCGCTTCGGGTGCGGGACGTCGTGGGTTCGAACCCCGGCCGAGTGATACCAAAGCCATTATTCAACGTGGTACTAAATGCAGCCTAACTTAGTGCTCAGAAATTAAGAGCCTAGTGGTAGGACTTTTTGGCCTGGTGTTAGGATCATGTGACTGGGTGGGATATAGTTCTACATGTCTGAGACATGATTACCCTTAACTTGACTGAAAACTTGTTAAAGGCACGTAAAAAGTATAAATCAAACACACACACATCTTTCTCGGTTGTTTTTTGTTTTGTTTTTCTTTTTATATTACTTCTAGCATTTTACCTTTTTTCAGAAACCCATAGACTTCCTAATCGAACGCAAAGTACTTGTATCCAAAACATTCTTTTCCACCAAATAATTTACTAAATTACTTTTTATTTCTTTCTTTGGGACAGTCATTTGCAAAGAACATCATTCATTTTTGTAATCTTGAGCAATTTTTCCTTTCTCATTAGCTAATCCTTTGTGGTTAGGATTTAATATAAAATGTCCCCACTGCAAATGATATTGAAGAAACAGGTCATATCTCACTCGTCTTTAAGTTAACGTCACGTTTATATTATACTAAATGTATGAATCCTCGAACATATAATTTCTGATTAGAAATTGAATTTGTGAAGGAAAATAAGTATTTTAGTCGGAATAAATGATTATCTTAAATTCAGTTCCTTATATTGTAATACTTTTTTAAACTTCATTGAGACCGGTTTCCTGAAATGACTGATTACATTGATTTTGTTTCGTATTAGATTGCTTTACTGGACAAGTTTGAAATACAGTTCGATTATTGGAGTGGAGCTTAATTTCTGCAGTAGAAAATATAGGGTTGAGGTGGACAGACGCTACAAAGGTAACCGCCTTCAAATATTTGTATTGGGCGGAGATACGCAATATGCCATAATCGATGGAATAGAAAATACTTTGTATAATGAAAAGCCAGCTAAGTGCCTTCCAGATAGAGTCAGTTCTATTTTGCTTCAATAGTTTTTTTTTTTAAGTGGAAGTTCTAACTACTGCCAGACAAAATTGGAATACCTCGTTGATTATCTGATATTTTATTTCTAGGCAAGATGTACTAGCTGTTCATTACACAGGAGAGCCATAAGCAAGTTGCACTCTTATTATAGTATTGATTTTTACTGAGTACGAGACCCAAGCTAGCAACCCAGACTGTCAAATCGCGCAAAAAGCCAAAGTCTTTTTCAGCATTTACCTTTCATATACCCCATACGCCATACCAAATAACGTCCTAAAATAACTGATTTTGTCCACATCCTGAGATGGTAAGATGACTTGTGTCTAGCAGCAACCTTGTCACACCAGGGATCCTAATTTCATCCCACAAGTTTTCTATATCTATATATATATATATATCTATATATATATATATATATATATATATATATATATATATATATATATATATATATATATATATATATATATATATATATACGTCATGTATTTAACGGTCATTTGCTTTCCGTTGGCTCCAGGAGTTTCCTGACTAATTATTGGTTTCACAATCCTGTGGCGGTCATTTCCTTTGTTTAATGACATAGTCTTATTTAAAGTCGTATCGTGCTAATCAGTTGCTCTGTTATCTATACCGAGGTTAAAAAGGGTGTTCGTGACTGCCATTGACATAATTCTCTCCCCCTCTCTCTCTCTATCTGTCTGTCTGTCTCTGTTTCTCTCTCTCTCTCTATCTCTCAGTGTGTATATCGCTAACTGTATCTAATGTTGACGGTCAGAGTTGCTGTTCAAATTTGCAACATCACAAATATGAAGCACAACAAATTTCAATTTGATATATGTATCATCAGAAGCGTTAAAAGCACATTAAATTCCTTGGTTATAATCTGATGACATGGCAAATAATGCGACTCTGCCTCTCCATGCTCTTTGAACTGGCTACAGCTTAATTATTGTGATTTGTGTACAGAAACTGTGCACGCAGCCTTCTGGTATATATGGTCTATCTGGGATATCTAGTTAAATTCTCACTGAATAACTCTCTTTTATGATGTCAACAATAACTGTAATTTTTACCTGTAGCGTGATGACCAAACCAGTCACATTATCTCGAGACTGGGTCAACGAGTTCTAACCTCTTAATAGATATCAAAAAAGCAAACAATTAAACTTATATTTTACCATCAATTTATTTGCACGATGGAAGGTTGTAATTTTATTATGAACAGAAACCAGAATATGTACCATCTTCAGCAAAGTCGTTTTTTTTTGTTCTCCTCAGAGCTCCTACAGCACAAGTACACAACCTCTGCCCTGCGGGTCAGATTTGGCTTGCGTGCGTGTTCCGTTCGGTCCTCAGGGCAAATAAAAACAACACAGAAATTTTGCCCGTAAACAGTAAGTTTGTTTAAAAAAAAATCAGCATTTCCGGCCTTAGATTGGTCTTGGAAAATGCAACCTAGCCATTAAAATGTCATGTCTGAGAACTGAATCAGGATAAGAAAGAAAAGTACTTCTGGATCAGAATAAAATTAAAAATAAAATATTTTTGAATGAGAATAAAAATCTAAGTAAGACCTGTTTCTGAATAATAAATAAAAATAAGTGAAAACATTTTTGAAACTGAATACAGCTGGAAATAAAAGTATTTCTTAATCAAAATATAAATAAACATAATATATGTGAATCAGAATAAAATTAATGATAATAAGGTCTTTTTCTGAATCAAAATACAAATAAATGAAAATATTTCTGGATCAGAATAAAAATCAAAACAAAAAAATTCTGAATCAGAATATAATATTTTTTTTATGACTAATTGAAAAAGAAATTAGAAATAAAATATATCTTAATCGAAAAAAAGGATTACGAATGTCTCTGAATCAAAAGAAAATAAACATACAAATATCTCTTAATCAGATTAAAATTAAACTAAAAATATTTCTGAATCCAAATAAAATCTCAGCAGGGAGGGTAAACCCTACAAAATTTTGCTCGAGTCCTTAACGAAAAATAAAGTTTCCTACAGAGGCTGAAAAAAGGTCAATAATGCTAAACCAAAGTCTCTAACTGAGTATATTTCCGCACGTTTAAAACCTGTAACATAAATCGTTTAGGTTAGCTCAGTACTGTTATATTATTATTGAGTTATTTTTCCTGACTTTGTCAGGCGATTTTATTTACTTGTAAAGCGACCCAATTGTTGTCCTTCCCCTTCTCTGCTGCTCCTGACTGACAAGGGGAGTTAACCAAAGATTTTTTTCTAGACCTACACGATACCTTGATCTTGGATCACGTAGATTTATTGTTATAAATCCGAACGGAACAGCTTGTGCTTTAGAAAAGAAATTTTTTAATTTAATTATATCCATATCCCCTGAACAGCAGGTTTAATAAATATTATGTAGAGTATAATTATCTACTCCATTAAACACAACTAGAATATTACAGTTATCTCTAATCACCTTAGGTATTTGTGTGTATCTCTGAGTAACATAAATCACATCCGTGTTTTTATGTCTACCTCGTGAAAATATTCTAGCCTGATTAGATTGTTTGTCCAACATCTCGTCATCATATAATACGATATTATTAATGAATCCATTTAAGTCATCTAAAGACGGGGCTCCATCTATATCTGTGATAAAGTCAATAATATCGTCACCGTCTTTATTAACTGATTTTGCTTTCTCGTTAAAATCCTTAAGTACTTCGTAACAATACTGATCATTTACAGACGGTGCAATTAAATATAATTTGCTCAATCTCAGGCATCTCATTAATAAATTTAATAAAAATTGTGCTTTAACTGATCCAGATGGACATATTATAATTATTCTTATGCAATTTGGTAATGCTGGACGGTGCTTCACTGGTTCCTGTTTTCGTGTCGCCGAAAAGTCAATTATTGTATACATATTATTAATAGTATGAGACTATACTGTGTTCGATGTAGATCATCTTCACCCACCACTGGTTTGCACACAATAATATCGAAAAATAAACGACATGCATTGACAAATAAATGTGTAAAATATGGTACACAAAAATATAAATTTATCTCAGGGACAACAAAGATAGGTGGGGATATTGCTATTTCTTTAGCAAAATTACCTGGATTTCCATGGGCTAGTTATGCTGGTAAGAAACACTTTCCCTGATATAATTGCTGTGGTCCTGGAACTAGACTTGATATCCGACTTGATGATCAAGATCAACCAAGACCAGGAGAGTATCCAGTAAATAAAATTGATCAATCGTGTTATATTCATGACGTTGCTTATAAAAGTAAAGATTTGCAGCAGCGGCATCTTGCGGATGTGAAATTATTTAATTCGCTAAATTCTATGCCTAATAAACCTGTTACAGAAAAACTCGCCAGTTTTCTGATAAAATCCGCTATGAAAAGTAAAATAATGCTAGGAGCTGGTAACTAATTATATAATTATTATAATGGAATCCATTTATTAAAAGCCCTAGAGGGTATTGGAGAGGTAAAGCAGCGATAACTAAACTTGCTGAAGTAGTAAACGTTTCACGTTTTTACCACACGATACTATTAAAACACGTGGACGAAAGTCACTCATGCACAAATACGCATTGACTGTTGTTGACGTTGCAAGTAGATATAAAGGAGCTGAAACATTATCGACGAGGACAGCATCTGACGTTGCATCTGCGTTTAATCGAATTTATCAACGTGGTGTTCTAGGATGGCCACAGCTATTACAAGTTGATCCTGGCAAAGAATTTCTTGGTGCAGTATCATTTTTGATGAAAAAAACATAACGTTAAAATCAGACGAGGGCATACTGAAATTCACCGTGATCAAGCAATCGTTGAACGATTTAATCGAACACTTGCTGAGCGGTTATTTGGATATCATTATGTGAAGGAAATATCTAGTGAAATCCGGTGAGAAATCTCGTGAATGGGTTGCAAGATTACCAAGTGTGATATCTGCATTAAATAATGAAATTACTCGTGCAACTTCCACGAAACCTTCTGGCGATAACATAATGGTATAGGTAAATGTGAACATTTTTCTTTATGTAACGTAAATAATTTCTTCTTCAATTCATCACAAACTATCTATCTTTCTACTTGCGACTATCAAATCAATGGGCCTCCATAAAGTCAAAAAATCATTCATGGTAGTTTCTGGACTTACTGTACGCATTATCTCATATTGTATTTTATCTTGTTGTATTCTGATTAATCTTTTAAGTTCTTTCAGCGGTTCATCAATAGCTCTATGATCATCATGTATTTCTTTATAATAATCCACATTATTCTTTAACCATTCATGTGGAGACTGTCCAACAAAGGGTGGTGGTTGACCATGATCGCCACATATAATCACAGCAGTATTTTTTGTTAATAACCACTCAAGAAATGTCTTTAGTGTTTCTAAGGACACCGTGTCTATTTCGTCCCATATAATATACTTAGGTATATATTTTTCACCCATTCGCTCAGGAGTCCATGTGACTCCACACCATCTAAAGAAAATATGATATGTGCATGTTTTTAACTCTCGTTCTTTTATCTCTCTGGAGAGTTTATGTGTAGGTGTCAACACAATCATATCTGAATTGTTGTTCATAAATAATTTAATCACACGAGTTGCTTTACCTGACGCTCCACACCCGTTAAGATAAACAGTCTTATGTCTAGCCACAGGATCGTACACAGATGGCGCCGATGACTCTGATATTTGATTATTATTTCTGTAATATATTTCCTTAATTTCAGCGTCAGCAAATTCAGAATAACTTAATATATTTTCCTGCTTTATCCTCCATGTCCCCCCTCACCGTTATCGAGTAGCGGATTTAATAAATCCTTATATTTTTTGTTTATATGAAATGAATCCGTAGCGACTCTGACAGCGTGACGAGGAAATCTATTTATCATCGACAGTATATTTTTAGAAACATAGGCTAGCACTGAAGACCTTAAAGTATTAACTAAAACTCCTGACTCAGTTTTAATAACATCCTTTATCATATTGCATTTGTTATAATATTGTTTTCAATGGAATTAAAATTGTAAGACCAACCTAAACTCCCAAAATATGATATAATTTAGTGCTATTTACCTTCCTGACTCGATGGCAAAAATATCGTATACTGAATATGCCTTTATTGTCCGTGTTTGTTGCATATGCACTTAGATATTTATATGAATCATGAAGATCTAATGGCCATTGGTTCTGTATTCTTGGGTCCATCTTTTAACTACATTCTTTTTAATTTTCCAACAAAAATATGTATTAAATATTTGTTTGTTTTATGATGTATATTGCCAGTCTGTTTATTTGTGGTGTGTGTTACCACTTAGTATTGAAATATTTCCTTTTAGTAAGTATACATAATATTGATGTTTACATCAATAAAACTGACTTGATTGCTGCTGAAAACTTTAACTGAAACTAACTGTACTTACTCCTATTGAGCTGAAAGCAAATATGAAAATGAAGCAGTTCAACTGTTATGATTACTTCCTGTTAATGGAGAGGAATGTGGTACTAACTTAGGAAATAGTTTGTCCCTTCATATGAAATGTGAAAAACGGCATTGTGAACCCATCTACCCTTTAAATGTCTGATGTGGAAGATTTATCAGAAGGATGAGGTTCCTATATGGAATCTATTTCTGTGGCCACTATATCACAGTAAGGGAAAAGTGAGACTGATTGTCGATTTGATGGTTCTAATACCCTTATCACTAAAATGTAAATGCCTTCAAAAAAGTGATATTACAGTAAATTTGTCCAAAGAAAAGACACTCATTAAAAGACTGTGGGAGTGAAAAGAAAATAACTCTCAGCATGGTCTGAGGTGGACAGACAGAGTGTTGAGCCGAAGTGTTATTGCGCCGTTTGGAAGTATCTAAAAATGAAAAACGATATGTTGTATTATAAGTGGAAACGTGCAGTTGTCAACCACGTAGCCTGGCTCATAATGATATCAGAGATCCTACGTGGCTTTGTATCGTCACAACTGCACGACTCCCTTCCCTACTGAAGATATTTTAAGAAAACCCTTCCATAACCAAGGGGTAGATTTTTCTGGTATGGCTTAAGGAGGGATGATGAACAATGGATAACAAAGTGTGACATTTGAGCATCTCAGAAGAGACCAATTATACCACAGAAGGCACCACTTAGGTCATAATCTGTAGGAGGACCACTATTAAAGATCGCAGTTGATGTAATAGGCCCTTTGCCTTGCTCTACAAAAGCTAATAAGAACATTCTAGTTGCTGATGATTATTTCACCAAATGGACAGATGATTGTGCCATACAACACCAAAATGCAACCACTGTTTTTATGCGCTAGTGGAGAGATTAATATCAGTATTTGGGGTTCCCCGCTATATTCACAGTGATAACGGTTCCAATTTTGAATCTCCAATTTTTTGCAGAGATGTGCAAGTTGTTTTGCACTGAGAAAACCAGAACAATAACTAATAGACCGCAGTCGGATTGAATGGTGGAGAGAGTCAATCAAACAAACAAAAGATATTTTGTTAGCCTTTGTCGACCAGAGCCAAAGAATTTGGGTTTATTACATACCTATGTCGATGATCGCGTATCGTTCTTCAGTCCACGAGTCTACATGTGTGTCACCCAATACCATGATGCTTGAAAAAGAAGTTGTCTTGCCTGTTGATTTTTTGTTTTGACAACCTGTCGAAGCAGATGGAAACAGTCACTTAGTGGGAGTGCGGAGTATGCCACAATTTTCGCTTTGTCAGGTCTGTTGTGAGGAGACAATTGACTGACCAACACGGTAAATTTGGATAGAAATGTAATTGGTGCAAGGAAATCTTTTGCTGACGTGGTGTTCTGCTCCAAAGTTGTATATTTCTGGATGGGATCCAGGTTGTCCTGTTGAATAGGTTGAGGACCGAGTCTAATCTGCATTTGTTTTTACAGTTTCGTCACAACTGACCAGATTATCAATTGGGGAACGAGGCATCTGGTAACGTAGTTCACTCGGAGAAACGGTGTGTACTTTTCACGTGTATAGGACCCGAAAAATCAGTTAATGTTTACTGAAAACGATGCTTAAATATGGCGTAAAAATCTCAATGGTAGGTCACTATCTGCGTGTTTTCTAATTCAATTTCCCACTTTGGTTTATGAAAACATTTCTATTTTGCATGACACTATAATAACTGTACGGTATTAAACATGGCAAAGTAAAAAATAAAATGAACAAAATTAACACATATTCCTTACTTCTCCTGGATTCATGTTTGATGAAACACGCTTTATTCAAAATATCACAGCCAGTTGTAAATGTAAATGAATCGACGACATGTACCTTGATACATGTATAATATAATATCTGCTTTTAGCTTTGTATTATATCTTAGTCACCGAAGATCAAGTTTCCAAATGTCGAGAAACTTTCTGGAATTGTTTACCTGTTTATCATGATGTGGTATTTTACTTGGACTGTCAGGTACAACATCAGGTTCAGTGGCTGCGTTTGATGAATTTGCAATAAATCCATAATACTGTCCATTCGGATGACCATTCAGGAAACAGGGAGATTTATTATATGAATTTAAAATGTCTTTATCGCCCAACACGTTTCTAAATCCTGTCACACTTGTTAAATGGCAGGAAAATCCAAGATATTTAAGTCTCATTTGGAAACATTTCCTACATTTGATGAACCATTAACAGAATAATGTCGGTCCCTTACCTAAGACCAAGTCAGGTAAGCATTTCCTCTTGACTGGAATGGGAGGATGCATAAGATTTTAAAAAATTATTTTGAAACAAAATATTTATTAAAAAAAGTAAACTCTGTGATGAAAGAATTGTTATTGAAATTTTGGCCTTTAGTTCAATCTGATATGCTATGTGTGGAATTGTCATGCAGAAATCAGGCATCCAGCACTTTAAGAATTCTACTTATTACCACGATAGTAAAAGGAGCTTTAGAAAAATTTCATGAAACTTTGAAAACATTGATTTCGTGATGTTATTTTGATTCCATAAAATATTGGAATGAGATGTTTATTAGCATTGCTTTCCTTGAACCACTTAAGTTATTAAAAGAGAAACCAGATTCATTAATCTTCTTGGCTATAACTAGGGTTTCAAAATACATTGTCATTATTAACTTTTGAAGTAGGAAGAGTTTATCGTAGTTCATCTCAGTCAAACATGAAATTTAGGCACAAGATAATTACAAATGAAACACGTTTTCAGCCAATTATATACGATAGAGAACTTTACAGCTACCACATGCCTTCTTCTTAACAGTTAAAAGTTTTTTTTCCATGTTGCTGTATGATGTATGCTTGCCATTTCAATATAAGTCATTTTCAAGTTTATCTTCAAAGTAGGAAAGATAAGGAAGTGCATTCTTCCTTGATAAGAATAGTTTTGAGACATCAAAGGTCTTAAGTTATATTTCACACTTACATTAGTCATTCAATGTGGCTGCATGATGCTTGCATGCCATGTTCATAATTTACACCTCCAAACATAACAAGAGAATGAAATAAAGTATTTGTTGTTAAGTATATTTTACTTAGAAGATTTTATCAAATTATATTGAAGAATAGCTTTCAAACATCAGATGTCTTAAGGTGTTGGCACTATTGCTCCAATAAGTTATATTTAACAGACACGGTGGCTATTCCATGTTGCATGATGCTTGTATGACGTGTTTTAGACCTACTAAAGGAAACAACATAATAGTTGCAAACTTTTTGAAGAAAGCTTTTGTATACAATTAATATTAGAAGATATTACATCACCAGAGAGACTTACTATTCCAAATTGTTATATTTCACACTTAAACTAGTCATTCAAAGTGTCTGCATGATGCTTGCATGCCATGTTCATAACTTGCACTTTCAAACATAACAAGAGAATGAAAAAATATGTATTATGTTGAAGATATTGTATTTAGAAGATTTCATCAAAGTACATTGCACTGAAACTAAAGTGCAGTTATGTATCCAAGTTTGCAGTTTCCTGTCATGGTGCCTTTGAATTTCTCCACTCCTAACCCAAGACTGTATACACCGCTGTTATCAGCCAAAAATGTTGGTGAGAAAAATATCGCCAGATAGTATATTTTGTCGCCAATAAGGAAAACCAAATTGCGATTTGCGACACTGTCGAAGCACAGAGCGATCAGTGTTATTTACTTCATTTCTAATTGTTGCCATACAAATATTGCCTGCAAATTCGAAATCAAGTGACTTGTATAAACTGCTGTTTGCAAATTTTGACAAATATTTTGGCCTTAAACGGAAAAATGATGAAGATTTCAATGAGATTTTGATTTGTACTAAAGATGCTAGAACTGATAGTTCAGAGTGACAGTAACCAAGTGTAAGAAAGTATGTGATGCCTGGCTTAATGGGGACTAGAACTTTTGCTGGTGGGACTCCAACTTTTACCAAATGAGATGTCATGGACTGTTAGTTATAAAATCCTTGCAAGATCTCTGCTGATTTTTTGATGGCATTTGAACGTATGGAAACCATTAATACAAAGTGTTATATCTCTGAAAGGTGAAAAGGAAATCTTGCATTGAAACTAAAGTGCTATTATTCATATCTGGTGCAATCATAAACATCAAATAAATTGTGATCTTAAGAAGTTTATTTGTGTTTTTATTTGCGATTTCATAAAATGACACAAAATACTCATATTAAGAACAAACCGCTCTGGTGGTCTAGTGTGCTCTTATTTGCAATTTCATCAAATGACAAAATGCTCAAATTAAAAACTAATTCTTTGAGGACAAATTTTCTGGATGATGACCTAAGCATACAAATGGAAGATGCATTCAACATCTGCTAACAGGTTTTTAATTCTCCATGTAGATAATAAAATAAAATCTGTTTTAAATATTTAACAAATTAATCGATCAATGTGCATTATATATATATATATATATATATATATATATATATATATATATATATATATATATATATATATATATATATATATATATATATATATATATATATATATATAATTGTAAATATATACCAGACAGAACAGACTGTGCTATCCCTGGATTCTGTAGTAGAATCTTGATAATAGTGGGCAGAAATAATAGTTTAATACAAACAATACTATCATACAGGTTAGAGAAATTAAATTCGTACTCTACCGAGTTTCGAACCCAGGTCCGCGAGTAAATGGCACCCATCGCCTTGCCTGCACGCACCAACCCATATACCGTCACGACTAAGCATGCATCACCAAAAAATGATAGCAGAGCTTATATAACACCGATTCAGTGCCATCATTTTTTGGTGATGCGTGCTTAGTCGTGACGGTATATGGGTTGGTGCGTGCAGGCAAGGCGATGGGTGCCATTTACTCGCGGACCTGGGTTCGAAACTCGGTAGAGTACGAATTTAATTTCTCTAACCTGTATGATAGTATTGTTTGTATTAAACTATATATATATATATATATATATATATATATATATATATATATATATATATATATATATATATATATATATATATATATATATATATATATATATATATATATAGATGCAATAAACTGACGACGAACAGTACGAAACTAGTAACTAACTAGCCTAAGCGCTTTCGACTCTTAATGAGTCTTTTTCAAAGGCAAATACAAAACATAGTTACGACAAACAAATAAACACAAAAACGTTGCGTTTGTAAACCTCTACATTTCTATCTTCACATGTGCTAAAACTATAAATACAACCAGCTTGTATAGACTAGTTGCGGAAACTGAAAACGTTGTATAATTCCCTAAAAGTCTACAAGCCTAAGCGACATCTATTTTTACTTTGTGTACATATGTAACGCAGATTATATCCCGGATATTTGGTTCTATACCGGTTATTCTTATAGTAATAATTGAAGGATAAGAAGATTTAGAAAATGTTAAATTCTACTAGTGCATAGTTTTCATTTTCTAGTCTTCTTGGTTTAGACCGCTTGGTTTCAATGTTCTAAGGCGGCGTATCCAGTATGATTCCTTTTCCTTCCTGGTTTCGGAACTCCAGCTGTGGTTGTTGGCAATAGCGATAAGTATTATATCACTGAAAGTGTGGCCAGGGGAGGAGAAGTGTTCTGCGACCGGGCTTCTGTACAGCTTTTTTGTCATCCAATCAGATCTATGAAGGTTTATCCTTATGTGTAGCTTTTCAGTTTCTCCCACGTACTGAAGGCCACAGATCTTACATGTGATGAGATAAATCACATTCTCTGTTTTGCACGTTTTGTTTGGACCATGTATGTTTAGTTTTTCTTTAGTCACTGTGCTAGTGAATGTCTTGGTCTCTATCATATGTTGACAGGTTTTGCATCTTTTATCGCCACAGGGTCCAGATTGACTAGGTTGGTTTTGACTAGCGATTGTTGTTAGCTTGGCCCTGACTAGGATGTCCTTTAGGTTTTTTGGTCTCCGGTAAGCTACTACAGGTTTGTTCGGAAGTATTAGGTTTAGTATGTCTGACGATTGCACGGTTGGCCAGTGGTTTGCGATGATTTTACCTACTTTGGGATTGTCTGGGTGATAGGTCAGAATAAATGGTATCCTATCAACCTTTTCTTTCTGTCCATATCTGAGTAGGTCATCACGGTTTGTTTGTTTGGCCCTTTGGATTGCCTCCGCAATCAGGTCTTTGTCGTAGCCTCGGTAAATTAAATGTTTAGCCAGCTCTTCAGACCTTTCTAGGAATCTTTCATCGTCGGAGCAAATTCTGCGTATCCTCAGTGCCTGGCTATATGGAATGTTCTTAATGCAGTGTTTTGGATGACAGCTGTCATCCAAAACACTGCATTAAGAACATTCCATATAGCCAGGCACTGAGGATACGCAGAATTTGCTCCGACGATGAAAGATTCCTAGAAAGGTCTGAAGAGCTGGCTAAACATTTAATTTACCGAGGCTACGACAAAGACCTGATTGCGGAGGCAATCCAAAGGGCCAAACAAACAAACCGTGATGACCTACTCAGATATGGACAGAAAGAAAAGGTTGATAGGATACCATTTATTCTGACCTATCACCCAGACAATCCCAAAGTAGGTAAAATCATCGCAAACCACTGGCCAACCGTGCAATCGTCAGACATACTAAACCTAATACTTCCGAACAAACCTGTAGTAGCTTACCGGAGACCAAAAAACCTAAAGGACATCCTAGTCAGGGCCAAGCTAACAACAATCGCTAGTCAAAACCAACCTAGTCAATCTGGACCCTGTGGCGATAAAAGATGCAAAACCTGTCAACATATGATAGAGACCAAGACATTCACTAGCACAGTGACTAAAGAAAAACTAAACATACATGGTCCAAACAAAACGTGCAAAACAGAGAATGTGATTTATCTCATCACATGTAAGATCTGTGGCCTTCAGTACGTGGGAGAAACTGAAAAGCTACACATAAGGATAAACCTTCATAGATCTGATTGGATGACAAAAAAGCTGTACAGAAGCCCGGTCGCAGAACACTTCTCCTCCCCTGGCCACACTTTCAGTGATATAATACTTATCGCTATTGCCAACAACCACAGCTGGAGTTCCGAAACCAGGAAGGAAAAGGAATCATACTGGATACGCCGCCTTAGAACATTGAAACCAAGCGGTCTAAACCAAGAAGACTAGAAAATGAAAACTATGCACTAGTAGAATTTAACATTTTCTAAATCTTCTTATCCTTCAATTATTACTATAAGAATAACCGGTATAGAACCAAATATCCGGGATATAATCTGCGTTACATATGTACACAAAGTAAAAATAGATGTCGCTTAGGCTTGTAGACTTTTAGGGAATTATACAACGTTTTCAGTTTCCGCAACTAGTCTATACAAGCTGGTTGTATTTATAGTTTTAGCACATGTGAAGATAGAAATGTAGAGGTTTACAAACGCAACGTTTTTGTGTTTATTTGTTTGTCGTAACTATGTTTTGTATTTGCCTTTGAAAAAGACTCATTAAGAGTCGAAAGCGCTTAGGCTAGTTAGTTACTAGTTTCGTACTGTTCGTCGTCAGTTTATTGCATCTATTTTAATTAATCCCTGACAAACGTGATCCCTTGGTGGATCCAGTACGCTTGAGAGGGTTGTTATTCGCCATATGATTTGTATTCTTTATATATATATATATATATATATATATATATATATATATATATATATATATATATATATATATATATATATATATATATATATATATATATATATATATATATATATACATACATACATACATAATGCACATTTATCGATTAGTTCGTTAAATATTATAATACTATGCATGAATAATGCACAGTAATTGCTCCCTCTCTTCATTGCCCATAAAAATATCATGCTTTTATGGGTAATGTAAATGTAATTACAATCCAAATAAACATCTATAACAGTCTGAAAATCAATTATATCTGAAACTGTTTTAACACAAAATTTTCCCAATTTTTTCAATATGTAGCTAAGAACTTTTCAAGAAAATAGTTCCCCTAAATGTATTTCATTATTTGTAGGTACAAATAAATATTAAATTGATTGGTTGGTTTTGTCCGATTTACTCAACTACTTGTGCAGTTATCACATGAAATGCGTTAGAAACGGAACTCTAGGACCTACACCGTGTAAACGTGTGTGCGCTATGTGGTGGTAAAAGATACAGGGAGTTAGAAAGATATTACGATAAAATATATAACTCTGAATCTATTATAAAGCGCGAAGAAGATTATCTAGCTAGATTTTCAAAACAATGATTTAAACAAATAGTATAAAGTATATAAATGGAGCAAAATGAGTTTGTGACTCATCCATTCATAACCAATTATGAAGCGAATCGTAATTGTATCATTAGGAATTACAGATTGAAAAAATCAGTAGGTAGTGTTAACAATGCTGGTTATCTTATGTTTAATACAAAAGGAAATAAATATTATATATCAGATAGATTTTTGGTCGAGTGTTTTTTTTTGTGACCGATCAAAGATGGGTATGAGGTTGACCACATCAACAGCAAAAATCTTGACAACTGACTTCAAAATTTACGAATTATCACGCAAAGTGAAAACTGCAAATTTGGAAAAACTGGCGGCGTACGATTTGCAAAAGCTATTAAGTCCGTGAATAAAGAATCTGGAGAAGAAATTTTATTCAAGTCGATTTATTCCGCTAGTAAATATTTTATCATAACGCCCCCCTCCCTCAGTGAAACGTTCAGCTGATGGTGCTATTAGATCTACTTATTCCTTAAAATTTGGACAAAATATCATGTTCACGTACTTAGATAATTAAGCGAGACCTAGGCAAGGATAACACTTTTCAGAATTGCAGTTATTTGTATTATATAGTTTGTAATCTGCACAGATCATTCAGGAAATATAAGATGGTTCTCCACAAAGATACATAAACTGCAGAAACAAATCTCTACTTAATCAGATTTAATTATTTTTTATTTTGTTTGATTTTTATCAAATTTGTTGATTTTTACGCTATTTTTCAGGCATTTTAGTCGATTTTATCATTGTTTTTAGTTGAGTTTACGCGTTTTTGTTGGGTGAAAACCCCAGGGGTGTTAACGGAAATTTACATTAAGTTTTAAATTTGTTTGTCAAATACTGGTTATATTGCTAGTATTGTGTAGATTTTATTATCATTTTGCTATGGAAATATGACAACCCCCCCAGAAAAGTCAGCATTTGACAAAGAAATTCAAACTCTAATGCTAATGTCAGTGAACACTCCTAGGGTTTTCAACCAACAAAAACGATCAAACTTAACAAAAGTCTTTATTCGCACATTCATAATCAGATATATCATAATTCTTTGAAGGAGAATCACTTTATACACATATGACTGATAACATAGTAATGTTTTACAAACCTACCAGTGGTCTTTTCAATGCTAATTCGGCAACTCATTCTCTACTGATAAAATAATACTTTACCCATTGTTTATGTAAAATCCGCGTACTGCATGCTTTGTTTTTACATAACATCCGCGTGCAGGATTCACAGAGTTCATAGTCAATGATCATTGGCTAGTTAAGCAAAGCACGTAAATTAATGATTTACAAGGCACCTTGCCAATTTCTTCGTAGGCTGGATGTTGTAATTAGATCCGTTATATCGATTTTATCGTAGTCCTTCACAGACAGCAAGTTTAGAATATAACATATTTAATGACAATAAATATAAAATACGTGAAATATATACATATAACGGATTCTATAAACAGAGATATTTAACAGTAGAAGCAGGCAATAACGTATGTGTCTCTCTGTTTGGAATCCTATACTACATGGACTTAGATAAGTGACAGCAAAAATGTATAGCTAATTGCATGTGTAAAGCTATGTTTTCATGACTAAATCAAACGGCTTTTATACGCTCCGATTCAGTATTATTTTGTGTTATGCAGAATTATATATATTTTCTGGAAACTGTAAAAATAAAATACGAGAAACTGTGATTGTTGTTACTTTTGGTCTAGGTAAGTATATATTAACTAATTTTCCTTAAACATATAAGTGTGTCCTTAGTGTAGCTCGATTGGTAACATGGAATGGCTGTGGTAATTGCGATTGACCTTCAAATCCTATGAAAGTCACAAAAAAATGTGTCTATGGGAAAGGCGATATTATGCCAAAAAATATAATTTATTGGGGCGGAGCCCTCTATCTTCATGTGCGCATACGTATCCACTACGTCAATTCGTGGTGGAATGACTTTTCGCCGATCACCCTCGGATTTGATATTGGGGGTTGGTATGCAAATGTGAAGATGGCATTTGTTTATATTATCATCATCATCATCATCATCACTATATGTTATGTGTTTGTGCCGTCCAAAATATGTAGCGGGAACTGATACGAGATCGTGACCTTGTGACCTACTATAGGGTACCCACACAAGGCATCGTTCCTAAAGACACAATTGTAAAACCAAAACCTATTTTGGTTCGGTCACAAAGACCAAGAGCCTTTGAGTTTCTAAAGATTCAGTTTCGGATATTTAGGAATTCTTGCAAGGCATATATAATTGCTTGCTAAGACCTACACTTGCGCAAACAAAATCCTTTGAGCCTCTAAAGTTTTGGTTTCGGATATTTAGGGGTCTCTGTGGTGATACAACTGTGCAAGAACCTCATTAGGTTAATTTGATCAACTTGGAGCGGTAGATCGAGTGTCAGTTCGCGCTACATATTTTGTTAATTTTTGTATATATATATATATATATATATATATATATATATATATATATATATATATATATATATATATATATATATATATATATATATATAGATATAGATATAGATACATACATAGATACATACATACATACATACATACATACATACATACATACATACATACATACATACATACATACATACATGCATGCATGCATGCATGCATGCATGCATGCATATATATATATATATATATATATATATATATATATATATATATATATATATATATATATATATATATATATCTATATATATATATATATATATATATATATATATATATATATGTATAATGAATAATGGAAAAATAAATGCTATTGTTTCTGCTATTAAAAATTACAACATAACGGTATCAATGTTGTTCTTAATGCTGAAAAGATTCTATGTGATTTTGACTCATTAAAACAACTGAAAAATCAAAACAGATTGCTTTCATCAGATTACAAATTTGTAAAGGAAATGCAAAGTGGAATGTTAAAGTCACTAGCAACAGTCACTGATAATCAGGTAAAATTGTTTGTATCTCTCTCAAACGCTATTAGCAAAATCAATTTAGAATTATCTCATGTTTACGAAAATAGAAAGATTATAAATCATCGAAAAAGACAGTTAAGGGATCATTGTGAAAATGTGGAAAGTGAAAGTGATAATGAAAATGATAATGAGGGAACATTAACTGTTATAATTGTAAAACAAAATCCATGGGAAAACTAATGCATATTTATACCTAAGTAAAAAATACATATATATAGTTTGTAACTGTGTTGTGTACGGACCAACCATTATGCATCCGGTACTATAGACAAGTACCAAAGATATCTTTTTTGTTTCGCATTGTGAAATAAAACGTATTAGGATCTCACATACAGATTTATATTTATAATTTCATTTCTTGTGTCCAAGATGTGATTATTTTGGTCTGTAAGTTTGAAGTGTATTCTTGATAATAACGGATTATGAGCACGCAAGTATACGGGGTTTATAGGTTCTGATACAAAAAGAAAACCCGGGGGTTCGCGCGGTGAGAATGTGTATAACATGTATCCTTTATGTGCCTGACTAGACTTTGAAAGATCTATTTGAAAACTTCCATCCACAACGTCGCAAACGAGATTGACAGCGATTGTTGTTGTTATGTTTACAATGCCTGGCGATATATGTCTGCCGGCACCGAACGGGTTGTTGTTATGTTTTAGTATAGACGGTAGCTGGGCTAATTTTCTCCACGATTGAATTACTCCCGGATAATATTCTTCGATAAGATCATTTAATGATTTCTTCATTTTAGCGTTATTTAGAACTGATATAATGAGTTTGTAAGTCTTGTTCTTTTATTTTATAATGATCAATAAATAATTGCTTAAGTTCTGGAGTTGTGTAAGGATTACTGAGTGTTGTCACAGCATTTATAATACTTCGATTGGCGATGTATAAATCGAATAAGATACCATTTAAGTGTTTTATTAACTTGATTCTTTGCTGCTTTACATTATGATCATAATGTTGTGATAATGAAATAAGTAAATTTCTTAAATCATTAAAAGATTTATCATATTCAGGCTTAAGAGTATCTAACAGTTTTTTAAAAAATTCTTCATCAACAATGTCTCTGGGAAGTTGAGTCTTGGGATCTTCGATAAAATTAAATGCTGATCTAGTTATCAGTGGGATCCCTTTACCTTCAAAATCGGTAAAGTAATGCTTATTATTGTTTGGATCAAATATAAATTTTATATAATACCATGGATATTTTTATCGATATTCTGGATCTTCAATGAATTCTTCTTCACTCGTTTTGAACTCATTTTTAGTTGATTCTGGTGGACCTTGATAAACAGGTGCGACTTCAGGCCATCCTAACACTGATCTGATTGAACACTGATAGATATCTACGAGGTAATCAGGGGAATTTACTTCAATTACCGCTGATAGTGTTGGTTCGTAAAAAGTGATAGCTATCTTTGACTCTATTCCGGTTATAGATTTTATTCTGCGTTGGAACTCGTCATTAATCTCCTCTATTTGATAACTACCCATTGAAATTCCAACAACTTGCCAATCAGGTGTTCCATCCGGTTTATTCTTATTTGCAAATACCAATGAATTATTTGCTGGTAATCCACCGAATAGTTTTGATCTGATATTTGGCCAGCTATTATAAACGCGCAGTTGAGCCAATGCAATTTCTTTTGCTGAATTGTTGTTGGAAAGTTGAAGCTAAATTCAGGACTGGTCGAACCTACTGATATCATGGTAGTTTTTGAAGGAGTTGCATTAGTGGCGATCTGTTGCAATAATTCCCTTGATGATGTTAAAGACTCAGCCTATATTGTTATCTTTATTATTTAATTCTCAATCTTTCCACTATTGTCACTAGAGAATGCATTATTTTCTGTTACGAATGCTTCATCGTAGGTTTTCATTATCGTAATGAACTCCTCGTCAGATATTTTACCATCACTGAGGTACAAGGAAAGGTGCGAACATAATTTAGTATATGCGGTTGTTGCTGTGTGTAATTTCATCATGTACTCGCCTAATTTATCGTTCGTGCTTGTAGATATTTTTTTAGCAATAATTCTGAGAATACCTGCAAATGTTGTTGTTGTTGTAGAAATGACAATTGTTAAAACCGCAGGAGCAGTCATAATTAATGTTGGTAATAATAATCCGGTTCCAGCAACAACGGCAGAAACCGAGATAACAATCATGCGTCTGCGATATTTTTTTTTACTTTCAGCGTGTATTCGTCGATCATATTTTTTAGTTTAGTCTGACACACGCCTGATTATATATGTGATGTTGAACGTCAATGAGTGACTCTGTCATTGAATTCATTATACTTATCACGTTGTCTTTTAATAAAGTAATTAAAATGGGAGATATAGTTACAAATTCCAGACACCACCAGTAATTAGCGGAGAACAAACTTCTATCCGACGATTCCAACGTGAACGTTTCTTCAGAATCTTTATCCAACATTACAGATACGGTTCTAGACAATTTATTAGCTAATGAAGATGTTGTAAGTATGTTAAATTCTACAACACTAAACACAGACAACCTATATATACCAGCGATCTCTGCGGTGTGTTTAATGGTTTTATTTCGTTGTTTCCATGCAGCTGTACCTGATCCGACGACGTACAGTATGTTAATGATCTGTTTGTGAGGAATTTTAATCAGGCTAGTCTTTTGAATAATATTCGGAATTCCACTAATAATATCGTTTAGCTTTGTGTTAATATCAGTAAGTTTTATACCAACATTTGGTGGACTTCCAAAAAATTCGTTATTAGTTTTGTTTATATTTCTACGAAAATTTAGAAACGTTTGTATGTGATTAGAAAAATCAGTTCTAAGTGCAGCAACTCCATCATTTATTGTCGTTAACGAAGTCATTGGAATTTCCCTATCGTCAACATATTTTTTGGTAACAGCATCACTATCTGTAGTTGGATATCCAAGATCTGTAATTTTATTTTTATTCATAAAAAAGTTTCCACTGAATACACCGCCAGTCGTCTTGGCATAATCGTTAACTGACTTACCAGAATCCTGTATTTTCCCCATGTCAGTAAAAGTAACTATATTATCAGCAACTGCAGTAGGAATTCGTATAAGTACGTCTGGTAGTTTTATATTGCTTGTCTTTAATCGTCCCTGTTTGTCCTGAAAAAACAACCACTTCATTTTGATCCACAGTTGTAATATTTAATAAATCATCAAACGCATCTCTGAGTTGATCAAGGGTTGCATATTTAGATAAATCACCTTGCTGCTGAGCTTTACCACGAGCAGATCTTCCATAAATATCTACCATTATATTTACTGATGTCTGTTCAAATGTGACAGTGTGGTATATTCATGCACGACTTTATGAGGTGGCTTTCCTTGCGGTGCCATGGATACAGTATCAAGCACATTAAGTACTTTACGACCACATATTGGTGGATCAATTAATGTTTGTGTTGGTAGCGTTGAAGCAGTATTATTACTGACATAATGAAGAAATTCTTTTGGTGGCGCTAATCCATATGAATCAAAATAGATAATTCCACGTGGATCAATTGCATACTCTACCCAATGCATGCCACATCCAGAGTTTTTATAGAGATTAATAATACAAGTTTCATTATTGTTAGGTTCTTTTGGTAATTGATCGCGCATAAAAATTCCTCTAAATTTTTTTATATTTAGTTTTTTAACAGCATCGAGGAAATCAAACCTTGATAGTGAAACTATCATCGAATTGTTCCTAGTCTTAGACCTTTTCCGTACCATGATGGCGGGGTTCCTGGTAATCTGAGACCTTTTCCTTTTTTGTTTTGATTCCTTGTCAAGTTGCTTTCTTTAATGCCATTCCAGCAGCAGTTTCAACAGCACCTAAGGCAGCAGCTTTCGCAACAGCAGGGGCTGCAGCGGCTATTAATGATAGTATAGCTGCGAGAAGGGAAAATATACCTCCCGTTTTAAAAAATAAAAGTATTTTTATGGCGCCTGCAGAAAGACTAAGTTTGACGCCTTTATTTGACCTTTTTGCTTCATTAAAGTTTTTGAATTGTCGATCGGTCAACGATAATTTATTTGAACCGCTCATCTATTCTTTTTTCAACGATATTTTTATTCCACAGTTATTGTTTGATGATGATTGCAGTCTTTTGACCTGACCAGGAGTCAGTCGCACACTAACGTGATGATATGGCATTAATAATATTATGAGCGATCTAATTACATGTGCTCTACTGGCGCATCAATGACTCATTCGTCCACCAAAACCTTCGAGTAACATTGATTTATCACTGAGTATTACAGCAATTGCTCTGTGATTAGGAATAGCTCCAACATCTCTATTGACACGAGCTCGAAAATGTATACCTACAACAGTTTGTCTGGTTAAATCTAAATGTTCCAGCGAAAAGTAATAAATTGGATACAGAGTTGAAAAATCTAGTTGTGATATTTGTAATCCAGTATCAACATTTTGATCACGTCCCATAAACGACATAAGACGATGATACGCTCGTGCTACTTGATTTTGATCGAAATTTAACAAAATATCTTCGGATGGTTCTTGATGTCCATTTATTCTTAGTGAAACCTCAGAAACACCGAGTTTATCAAATACCATAATACTATGCGTTTGATTATTTATTCGTGCAGTATCTTGAAATACAATAAATATGTGTCGCGGTGCAGAAACACATTGCTGAGAAGCTATCTGCCACGTAAATAAACCGTTAAGATTACCCTGGACAGCATCAGTGGTCATTGTTAACCATGATAACGCTGATTTGCCACCTTGATCCGTAAAAGAAAGTAACCGTTGTTCTTCAGATATCGAGGGGTATATTACTGTCATCCACAGGGAAAGTTTTGTTAGTACTACAATACCAGGATCATCAGCGGGTCTAAATATTGCATCACCGTCTGTACTTTTTCGCACGAGTACAACTGTATGATTAGCTCCGTATATAACCTTTCGTTCATCTATGCAGAATCCAAAGATATGTGACAGTGGAATTGCACATGGAAATGCTCTCCTATTTCCTTTTAACATCGCTCCACGTGATCTAAATGTTACGTTGAAATCTGGATCTACATTAATAATCATTCTCTCTACATCCGCATCGGCGTTTCTGGCAAAATTTCTTGGTCGTCCTATTTCATATTGTTGGTATTCTGGAGAATTAGAGGTGTCTTTTACAAACATCATTGATGGACCAGCTGATCTTGAGTAATCATCACTGTATTTTGCAAGACCAAGTATTGTTGTAGCAACGTCAACGTCTTTTTGAATTGATTCAATATTTTTTCCGTCAATCATGTACGTAGCGCTATCAAACAACGCCATAATACCATTATTAACAAAACCAACACTAACATCGTCTGCATATGCTGCTGTTGCTGCAGGATTAGCGTTATTTAAAACTTTGTCTTCAATCTTCAACGGGTAAGAAATATCTACTTGTATCCTGAACCTGTAGTTCGATTCGTCCACGCTGATCAGGAATTCGTGCGTCATAAGAATAATTCTGATAATCGCGCACAGACTCATCCTTGAGAACTGGTGCGTCCATGTCAAATGCAGAATCACTTATACGCTTAAACATCTTTTATTATCATCATCTTCGTCTAACACGAAGATCACTTCGAGAAAAGAGACCACTTCCTGATATCAGACTAGCGGTTATATTTTTTATCTTTTTCCGACACTAGGACATCAACTAACTCCGCTAGTTTTTGATTATCGGCTTGACTTATTATTTTACTTACACTTGCGGGCATTACTTCAGTGCTGGGCAATTTCACTGGTTGAGGTCCGACGGGTTGTGGTATGTGTACTAATCGCGTTAGTCTATTTTTGATCGCTGAGAATGCTTTGCTAGCAAGGTTACCAGCAGCGTCTATAGCCTTTTCACGAACAACATCAATAGCTTTCATACCCAGCTGCTTTGCAATAGGTATTGCTTTTGGGGCTATTCTTCTAAATAGACCCTGAACAATATCACCTAGTCCATCTCCGTAGGTTGCTTTGTATACTGGTAGTCGAGAGTTTATTACCCTAACCATGGTAGGTCCACGTTGATCACCATGCACAATCATTTTATTATTAGTTGACTCTATCACTAATTGTATCGAATCACTATGACTCAGTCACTATAATAATCATCAGCAATTTCATTAATGAGAGACTACTACACATTAATATCCATAATACCGCCACTAAATAATCGGTTACAAATATCTGCTGCTTCATTAATGATTTCTAATGAATTATTACCAGCTCGTTTTCCTCCAATGAGGATTTCTAGTCGTTCAACATCAGCAAGAACATCATTGGTACAAGTAATAAGACCACTACCTAGACCAATTCCAGTTGCACCAGGAGAGTCTTGAAATACTTCTTCCTCTTCACTTGGTTTCGGTGGTGTTGTTTTACCTGGTGTAGATAGAATTGGTATTCGTGATTTTGGTGATCCTGTATAATCACTTTGTGATTGAAATTGTTTCATTGTTTCTTGTTGATGTTCTTCTCGTTGTTTTAGCGATTGTTGTAGTAATTGTTGTTGTTGTTTTGGGGGTAACTGTATAAACAAAATATAATTATCTGTTGCACGACTATACTCAATATATCTTAGATCGTCGCTTCGAGCTTGATCAACGTTATGGTGTATGCGAAATATCCATTTATACCAATTATGATGACTTACAACATCAACATATTCAGGTGTTAAATATTGTTTTCCATTGTTATAACCTCTCACAACAAATTTAGCTAATTGTTCTACATTTTTGATCTGTCTGATATCATTAATGGCATCTTCGGTAAATTTATCATTTATATTAACCCTACCTCGCATTTGTCCTGGTATTTGTTGAGTATCACTTTCTGCCTGGTCTGTATCCTCGGGTATTTCCGGAATTGACATCGCAGCAGCTATTTCTGCTGAAAGTTTTTCAAGAATTTTTTTTTGTTTTCCTAGTTCTTTTTGCTATTTTTTCAGTTGCTTCAGCTGTTTTCTCTAACACAGGTTGAATATCTTTAGTGGTCTCAGTGATAGGTTTAAATAATTGTTTTGTATCCTCCTCAAAATCTACTTGAGATTCCTGACGCGTTTGTAGTTGTTGCTTAGCAGAATCACGAACAGGTAGATATTTTTTAATTGCCTCTATTCGTTCTCGAGGCAATTTAGTTGAGTGTGGTTCTCCAATACTCATTATTAAAAATATTTATAATGGCTGTTTGATTCATAGCAGCAGAGAGGGTGAATGACAACAATTGAGTCGCTTTACTCGTAAACAAAATCGCCTGAAAAAATCATAAAAATAGGTCAACAAAAATAAACTAACCAAAGATTTTATTATATGATTAGATACATAATCGTGTAGAAAGAGACTTTGGTTTAGCGTTGGTGACGTTTTATTTTCTCAGCCTCTGCAGGAACCTTTATTTGTTTAAATAAACGTCTCAGGCAAAGTTGTCTGTTCACCCTCTCTGCTGCTACCTCTAATGGTCATTTGTAATCTGTGGCTTGTCGCTTTTTGAGTGGATATCACAGAAGTGAGTGGGTTGGAGCTTGTTGTTATAATTATTAGTGTGCAAAGCATTGATATCGATAGAACTTCATATCAATTGATCTGAACACAGGGAACCAAAAGTAGTCTGCAGAATTTATAGAGGTGTACAAAGATCTAGGTCAGTATCACATGACCATTTGCATCCAATCAGAATGTAGAAACTGCATTCAAATCATAAAAATTGGAATATAATGATACATTATTTCTATATTATGCATCCTCACTTGCGGTTTTGAAATTCCATTTGCATTAAACATTTTATCTTGCATTTCACACCTAAATGACTTTACCAGTACGTCTCTTTACTTAAGTACACTCAGATGTACTCTAATTCACTCAGATATACAGATTAAATATAGTCTGGTGTATATGTTTATGTCAATCAGTTTATAAATTGATGAATGCGATCATTTCTAGCCTCAACTTTATCTGTTTTTCATAATGGACATGATTTGCATACATTCCGTTAATAGAGCATATGACATGGACTGGACATGCTTTATATTAGTAAATGATATATGAACATAAAACACAGCTAATTGTAAATCTCCATTTTGATTAAACATTTTAGCACACAATTCACACTTGAATAGTTGTTCTCCAGTATCAATCCTCATGGGCTGCTTTAAAGCTCCATTATGATAAAACATTTTATCACACACTTCACACTTCAATGGTTTTTCTCCAGTATGAATCCTCATGTGCTGCTTTAAAACTACAACCGGAGTAAACATTTTATTGCACATTTCATACTTGAATGGTTTTTCTCCAGTATAAATCTTCGTGTGCTGCTTTAAAGCTACACCCTGAGTAAACATTTTATTGCACATTTTACACTTGAATAGTTTTTCTCCAGTATGAATCCTCACGTGCAGCTTTAAAGTTCTATTATTGGTAAACAATGCATCACAAACTTGACACTTAAATGATTTCTCTCCAGTGTGAATCCTCATGTGCTGTTCTAAATCTCGATGGTCAACAAACCTTTTATCACACACTTCACACTTGAATGGTTTTTCTCCAGTATGAATCCTCCTGTGCTCCTTTAAAGCTCCACTCTGAGTAAACATTTTATCGCATACTTCACACTTGAATGGTTTATCTTCAGTATGAATGCTCATGTGCCGTTTTAAATTTCTACTCTGATTAAACATTTTATCACACAATTCACACTTGAGTGGTTTTTCTCCAGTATGAATCCTCATGTGCTGCTTTAAAGCTCCATTCTGAGTAAACTTTTCACCGCATATTTCACACTTGAATGTTTTTTCTCCATTATGAATGCTTATGTGCCGTTTTAAATTTCTTTTCTGATTAAACATTTTATCGCATAATTCACATTTAAATGGTTTTTCTCCAGTATCAATCCTCATGTGCTGCTTGAAATTTCCACCCTGAGCAAACATTTCATCTAACACTATACACTGGAATGGTTTTTCTCCAGTATGAATCCTAATGTGCCGTTGTAAATCTCTACCTTGATTAAACGTTTTAGCACACACTTCACACATTAATGGTTGTTCTCCAGTATGAATCCTCATGTGCTGTTTTTAAACTCCACTCTGGTTAAACATTTTATCACAGACAGCACAACTGAATGATTATTTTCAAGTATGAATCCTCGTGTGCTGTTTTAAATGTCCACTCTGTTCAAACATTAGATAACATTTCACACGTGTATGATTTTATACGAGTACCCTAGAACGCTGCATTATCTTGTTACAGTGTTCTTAGTGTTCTGGTCAATCAAAGATCGTAAATGTGAATGCTTTTGGTGGCCACCCTGATTCACGTACCATGGGGGGGGGGCAACTCTATATTTTCTTGGTGGTTTCATGCCTTGATCATATGATAATATCGAACACACAAATGAAATTTGATATTAAATCTATGAATAAGAGCCTATTAAGTTAAAATTAACTATTATTAACTTTACAAGAATTTTTAATGTAATGTAGGCAAAGAAATGTAAATATATAACAACTTTTATTAATAGTATAAATGAAATATTACTTTTTCCAAGAAAGTATAACTGCTATTATATTATTATTTACTCAAGAGAAGTACGATCATAAGCAACATTTTGTAAATTTTGATCCACATAGGCTACCATGCAATGCAAATGTAACTTTGACATTGTAAGGACATGCATGTCACCTTAGGTATTTGACAGATAATCATCAAACATCAGACAATGCCCTGAATTTATTTAGCAATCAAAGCCAACGTAGGTATAACAAGTTCCACTGGAGTTTTTCATATTGTGATCAACGTGAATGCATGCACTTTACAAAAAAGCGATATTCATTCCTTTCCGTTGTAAAATTATAAATTAAAACGACATTTAAGAGAAAATTGTGCTGTAAGATATTTGAGTCCTTACTTGCGCAAGCTTTACATACGAAAACAACCGCTATTCATACTGGATATTAGGACATAATTTTTTTATTCATACTGGATATTAGGACATAATTTTTTACTCATACTGGATATTAGGACATAATTTTTTATTCGTACTGGATATTAGGACATAATTTTTTATTCATACTGGATATTAGGACATAATTTTTGATTCATACTGGATATTAGGACAGAATTTTTGATTCATACTGGATATTAGGACATAATTTTTTTATTTTTATTATATATTAGGACAAAAGTTTTGATTCATACTGGATATTAGGACAGAATTTTTTTTATTCATACTGGATATTGGGACATAATTTTTTTTATTTATACTGCATATTAGGACAGAATTTTTGATTTATACTGGATATTAGGATAGAATTTTTTATTTATTCTGGATATTAGGACAGAATTTTTGATTCATACTGGATATTAGAATATAATTTTTTATTCATACTGGATATTAAGATAGAACTTTTAATATATACTGGATATTAGGATATAATTTTTTATTCATACTGGATATTAGGATAGAATTTTTTATTCATACTGGAAATTAGGATAGAACTTTTGATTCATACTGGATATTAGGATAGAATTTTTGATTCATACTGGATATTATAATAGAATTTTTTTATTCATACTGGATATTAGGACAGAATTTTTTATTCATACTGAATATTAATACCGAATTTTTAATTCATACTGGATATTAGGACAGAAATTTTGATTTATACTGGATATTAGGACAGAATTTTTTATTCATACTGGATATTAGGATAGAATTTTTAATTCATACTGGATATTAGGATAGAATTTTTGATTCATACTGGATATTCGGACATAATTTTTTATTCAATTTTGGATAAAATGTTTGAGTAAAAGTAATAGCATTGAAATTTATTCAAAATTGTATTCAAATAAATTTTGATTAAATAATATTCAAAGTATTTGCTTCTAGAATATATTGGCATTAACTTTATTTATTTTCAGTTACAAGTATATAATATTTTGATACAGATTTGTGAGATGTGATATGGGAGAAAAGATACCACTAATTACATATTCCTATATTCAGCTATTTATATGTCCTTGCCAAAAAAACGACATTTCTGATTCGTTGCTTAATCCCATAAACCATCAATTCTACTTTCTGCCTCCGCTTGAGCCATTTTCGGTTGGACGTATTCCAAATTTCACGAACAACTATTACTAATTACTGCATCTAAGCTTCATTTTCTTTGTTCATATATATTTATCAAGTTTGCACATATGTGTCCTAATAATTGTTCACACTTTCGTTTATTTCACATTATATTTTAGAGCACAAATTTAGAAAACTAGTTTGTATAGACTGTTGGTACATTCCAAACTGCCGACCGATTTGAATTTTTCTTTCAGTCTGGTATCAAGTTTACTTTGCTTTTTGTGAATATTTGCTGAATATATTTGATTCTGTTCTTAAATAGCCAACGTTGTTGTTAGAGCGGTTAAGTTTGATTTTACTTCGTAAGAAAAAGTTAAATTTAGCTTGCACGTCATAATATACGAATTAGGGTAACAGTAGCAGTAGCACTGTTAGCTTAAAGAAAATACAAGGAACTGTTTAATACTCATTTGATAAGTGTACATAAGTTTTTATAAAATATACTTAATTTAAATAGTTGATATTAATTTCATATTAATAGTTTATTTCACTTATTATTGTTAGAATGTCGAGAAGCATTTAAATTGCAGGTTATTCCAACTTGATACAAATGTCTGGAATTTTGAATTTTTCCAGCTTATTCCTGTGATGTATTCCTGGTGCAAAATTGTTGGGTGATATCACGGATTTTAATTCCAAAGTGTTTTATGGTTTCCGAGCCCAAAAGCCAGACCTGTTTGTTGTTCATACAGGCTCGAATGATGTTGTAAATTGTTGTTGCTGTTCTTCTAAGGTTTAACGCAATTTTTCAGCACACGATACACATGGCGATCAGTATTATTGGTGGAAGAAAAAACCTGGAAATCACCGGAAAGAACCACCGACCCACGAGAAGGTACTGGCAAACTTTCTCACATATCCACATTCGCCGAATCCTAGACTTCAACTACACTGACAGCGCTTTAAACAACTCGGCCACTCGCAGCCCCGATGTTGGAAATGATGTGAACATATTCACAATGTGTTTTTGGTTGTCGATTTTATGCTAAAAACGTGTTATTATTTGTGCCCAAAATTTACAGCAAAACTGTTATAAATATTTATTTATTGCATATATCATCTATTACTTCAAGAGCAAAACTAGCTATAGCGAACGTAACCGTGGCGTCATACAGCATATCACGTGGTGGGTTCTCTGGTTTGGCTGGCAGAAAGATCATAGTAGGCTTACTCCACATTTGACTGACTACGCTTGCTTGTTAACCAAATATATATATATATATATATATATATATATATATATATATATATATATATATATATATATATATATATATATATATATATATCATCATCATCATCACATTAGGCCTTATACAAATATGTATGTATGTATGTATATATATATATATATATATATATATATATATATATATATATATATATATATATATATATATATATATATATATATATATATATATATATATATATATATATATATATAATCACAGTAGGTCTTATGCAAAGACATGCAATACACCTCATATATTCTGAAAACGAATATGTTTCTACATTGGAACCAATATAACTTTTATTGGTGTGTCGTTGATTATGAGAAAAACAGCACTAAACAGTTTCCTCTAATGCAGTTTATGCATATAATCATTTATAAACAAAAGAAATGTAAATTGCAATGATAAAACATGGTAGCAATGTGCATCACCTTTTCATTTTCCATAGTCGGTTTCTCATGAATATGAGGCGACAAAAAACGTGTAATTGTCCTCATCTATCACATGCTATCTTTCAGGACACACTTTCATGGCAGTTACATTTCTTTTATGACAATAAACTTGTATCCAATAGCTAGGTCTCTCTCTGTGTCTGTCTCTGTCTCTGTCTCTGTCTGTCTCTCTCTGTCTCTCTCTGTCTCTCTCTCTCTCTCTCTCTCTCTCTCGTAGTATAGATAGCTGATCTTTCTTTCTCAGAGATTACCGACCCCCAAAACGTTGTACGTTAACATTTTTGTCAGCAACCTTTGTTAGCTCAAAATATAACACATTTTCTGACAAAAATATGTTTTGGGGCCGAGGTGTCTCTGGGATAGGATACATCAATTATCTCCACTACTATGTAAGTATTAGTCAAAAGCACATATTTTTTCAACATTGATGCCGTTATTTTGTAATTTTTTAATCGCATTATCCAAATTCATTAATATATATATATATTTATATATATATAATAAAAATAAGCAAAAACAGAGTAGCACTAGGTGACAATCGATCTACCATTCCATAGTTGATCAGATATAAACCTAATGATGTTCTGAATTTTTGTTTAGACATTTACCCCCAAGGCAACTATAGGACGAAATTTTAGAAACTGTCTGCGGTGTAGGTCTTATTTTGTAAGAATTTGTTGCCTTTTCAAGAGCTCCTAGATTATTCGTATCCGAAAGTATAGAAACTCAGAAGGCCTAATGGTCTATGTGACCTTGAACCTCATTAGGTTTATTTTTAATTGTAATTTTGAAATGGCCTCTGTGTGGGTGCCCGTCAGTGGGTCACAGGGTAACGATCTCATATCACCTCTCGCTGGTCTTTTTTTGGACGGCACACAACACATAACATATACATAAGACAACACATAAGGCGGGGAAACCTTTTCTACGTCCAACAAACGCACATAACTCCCTACTATGGCGACACCTAGAAGTGCAAAATAGCACAACTATGTATCTACATAGTTGGAAGTTATATTTGTTTATTTGTTGAATTTCGAGGAACTTCTCCGCGTCAGCCCACTAAATAGTTCATTTTCGAGGGCATAAAATTGCCCCACCCTAGACAAATTTGCCTTTCACAGAAATCGAACCTCCAACCGCAATTACCACAGCTTCTACACGTAACCAATTGACCCACCGACGCATTATATAAATATACCGAATTAGTTAATATATATTTGCAAAATGGACTTTCTTCAGTATAGAACAAATTGGCACTGCAGCTATATATACATGACTTGAACTTATATATTTGTTCGTAGTTATCAGCAGAAAGAATATACTGTGTTTCTATTACCACATGTTATGCAGAGAAGAAATCAATAAGTCTTATAAAGGCATTCCTGTGTTCTTATACATTAATATATATATATATATATATATATATATATACTTAGACAAACATATACAAATGTGAAAAATAGCAGATCATAGATTTTTTGTTTGTTTCACTAATTAATTAATAACAAAATTGCTCAGATTATATCCATGGCACGATATATATATATATATATATATATATATATATATATATATATATATATATATATATATATATATATATATATATATATATATATGTATGTGTGTGTGTGTGTGTGTGTGTGTGTGTGTCTGTATCTATGTATATATATATATATGAAAATCTATATATATATATATATATATGTATATATATATGTATATATATATATATCTATATATATATATATATATATATTTATATAACCAGACAAATTTATCAAGTTACGTACGGTTTTGCGTTTAGTTTACGTAAAGGGCATTTCTAATTATTTTTAAACAAATACAGAATTGCATAGTTTTTAAAAAACTTCTATATATTTATATTTCACTAAGAAACAATAAACAACTAATTAAAAATTTAAAACAGACAACACAGCATTATCATTATGTTCGACAACTCGCGAATGATTTTAAACTAAACCTTAGCGTTATTATATCCCTTTCTGAAAACAGGTAGTACAGAATTGTATGATGATTTAAACTAAATCTCTAATCCTATTGAAATGATATCAACATTTACAATTAGGTATCGAATGATTTTATAATTATAGGAAAAACGTGATTCTCCCAGATATTTTACGGCGACTCTAGAATAGTTCTTTCATTGCTAATTTTCTTAATAAATAGTTGCTACCTTTTGCATAAACTTTTGATTTGCTCAAATCTATTATGATTTTAGTGTACCGACCTTGGCTTATTGGACTATGAAGATTTTCATATTTTGAAGAAAAAGCATATATTATTTTTTGAGATATGGAACATACTTGCTATCGTTTTTTTCTAATAAGACAAAGTTTTATTCTATCACATTTATTAAAACAAATGCCTGAAACTTCGTTATCAAACTCAAATGACAATTGTTGGTTATTTAAAATTATTTTTTTTGAATTCTACTTATAACTCCATCAGCAAATGTTAAATTTTCAAACATTATTTCTCATTCTTAGACAATATTACATAAATAATGTCCAAGAGCGAGAGTATTAATTCCGTCTTTGCAATACCTTTTATCATCAAAATTACTTAGTCCTAGTTTTATAATTGTATTCGTTTCAAGTTTATGATAGTTAGTTCTAACAACATTGGTTTTAATAAAGCTGACGCTACTGTTAAGAGCAGCTTTGAAGTCCTCAAAATGCGTCATCTTTTTCACATATTCTCTAGGGATGACTTTAGCTTTCTTTGTCAGTTTATTGTCGTCTAATATGACAGCATACATTTTGCTTTTAAGTCCAACAAAAATTCGAAAATGAGTCGAAATAATTGTCATAAAAACAGATACCCAATTTGTACATCCGTCACTAAAATCTTGTATATTTATAACGCAAGAACCCGGCAATGCTGGAGATGTAATTTTCATCTTTGGAATAAACTCCGCGAAAATTTTTAACTTTTTGTAATTTATCAGGTATATCAAAATTACCTAATGCCTTGTTCCCAGAAGAATTAGTCCTCGTCCAGCCAATAATGGGGCTATTGGAAGAAATCCACCTTGTGTCTTTTTCTTCGTCGTTTTTTTGCTTTTCTTCGTTGTCTTTTTTCTAACAGTTTTTCGTTTAGGCATTATATTTAATCTTTAGACAAAAATTATCTTTATACCACCACCAAAGACATTGCTTCTGACAATACCAGTACCTTTAACTGCCTTTTCTGATGCGCCATGTACTGCTTCTGACGCCGTTGCTAGCCCTAAGGTTCCTAATGCTGGCAAAATTTTAGGCTATTACTGATAGTGCCAGACCGAAGAAACCGCCGTGTTTTAATATCTCAGTTATTTGAGCAGCGCTCAAATTTAAAATGAAATGTTTTTTGCGATCGTATTTACTCTTTTGATTTTTGGTTAACAATAATTTTTCTAAGGTCACCAAAGCTCTTGGGTTAATCTTCAATGAAACCGACATACGCTTCGCAACAGCAGTTAATTTTTTTTAACTTGGCCATCGGTTAAATGTATTTCTTTTATGATATATTTTGTCATCTTATATATCAAATACATATTAAACTTGTATTGTCATTTTACCTCCAATGGAGTCGATTGTCACAGATCTGTCGCTTATCACTAATGCATATACATTTAACGCTGCTGCTAAAAGGGCCCCGAGCGTCTAAGTAACCTCAATATCAGCTGTACTGTCAACACCTCGCTCACTATGTTTACTACAATCAAAGTTAAATATCGGATAAAGTGTACGAAATTCTTCTACTGATATCTGAATTCTGTCTCCAGTATCTTGATATTTCTGCATTGAGTCGAGCAGGTGCATGAAAGGTCTAGTATAGTTTTTATTAGCGTCGTCAGCAAAATTCCACTCGATCGCTCTTTCTGGATGTTGCTTTAAATTTATTCTAGCATAAATTCGTCTAACATCAGCGTTGTCAAATATTACATTATTTTGTTGCTGGTTTCCACGTCGAGCTTGTTGCTAGAATACAACAAATAACTGACGCGGCAGCTGTTCACTCGAAGTTGTTGTAACTCGCCATCTGTACTCGGTGGTATTCGCAACTGCCGTTTAGTAATTTTATGTTGTTGAAAATGAACTTTATTTGTGCGTTTTTCCAGTATACTATCTAATTCTAATGACTTAGTGACTGACGGAGTTATTCATAGCATCCATAGCACAAGTTTGTTTATGACAAATTGTACATCAGCATCACAAAATCTAAATAGACAATCATTTTATTCTGCTCGATCTAAAATAAGCGTATGTTCAACTCCGCGAAATAATTTATTATGGTCTCTGCAAAAGCCCAATAGCGGCAACATCATTGTAATTTAATGCGATGCTGCTGCGAATTCTTTTCGCCTTGCAAAATCTTCATTATAACGTTTATTTCTCACGTTAAGCGATCTGGTAACTAAATTTAACATTACAGTACCGTCAACACCTGCTCCTGGTGCGGTTATACCAATATTATTACAGACAGCAACAAGCGAAACTCTTACACCGTCTGCAATAGCAGCTGCATCTGGTGCGGCTATGCCTAGCTCTTTAGCATTTTCAATAAAAAAGCCCTCACATTTACAGAACTTGCATCTGCATTGGCTCAAGCAATTAATCTTCCTTTTGAAAAAAATTCGCCGGATCCTGCTGTTGCAATTCCAGCATCTTTAAACCACATCATATTAGTTGCGACTGACCTGGAGTAATCGTCGGAAAACGAACCCATATTTAAGATCGTACTTGCAACTTTTAAGTGACTTGAAATATCTTCAACAGTTTGATTGGCCAGCTGATATCGAGCACTTCTAAATAAGCACCAACCATTATTTATAAGAGCTAATTCTAAGTTACCTACAATTGCGGTAGGTGGAACAGCTGTTGTCATAAACCGACCACCAACTTCCAACATTGCTTTGTGAGGCAGTAGAAATACGTCCTCGTCTCTGGTATTAAATGTTTTAACGCCAGTCTTGTTAGGTTCATTAGAATTTCAATCGAGATATTCAGCATACTCAAATTCAGTTACAGTGTTTTCTGTATCAGAAATTTCTGCAAACTCGAGATAATTTTTCACAGACATTATCTTATTTTATTAGGTTATATAAACTTATTGCAGGACTGTAACTTTAGATATTAAATTTTGTATGATCTGATAGCCTTTTGGTGATAAAAGGTTTTCGTTGTTGTTATCATCGCTCGTTAGGTTTCTTTTGTTGGTGCGATTTCTAAAATAACTTGCTTGATTGACGGTGCTGTTTTAGGTCCCCCTTTTAATTTATCAGATATTGTTTGTCCCACTGCAGTTGCAGCAGCAAATGCAGCTCCAGTTGCAAAAGCTTTACCCGCGTCAAGTGCGATTGGTGCAACTTTACGAGCTAATGCTGGAATATGCTTAACAATTTTAGTAAATATATTTCCGAAAAATCCTCCTACTATTTTTATTCGATAAACTTTTTCTGTCTCCTTATATATCTGAGGTTGTATAATTTTTTTGCCAATCACGAATTGATTGCGCTTAGGTGTAGGTAATAAGGGACGATCTCATTATTAAAATCCAACTGTCTTCCAGATTGATCTGTTAGTTGCATATTTATTTCTGTTATTTGATTTTCATGGTTTAACGGATAATATATAATATATCGCGGATTCATCTGCATGGGAGAACTTCTGGTGAAAAACTATATATCGTTTGACCTTTGCTGCCCTTATCAGAATAAGAACCAGAGGCGATCGAGCAAATTACAAGTATAGTGTCTACGTCAGTTATATTTACTTGAAATTTACCGTCAACTGTAAATGATTCTTCTTCTTCATGAAAACCAGGAATAAAACCATATATAATGTCGTATTTGATAAGAAAACCTTTCCTAAATATCCTATTCATTTTTATCAAAGTAATTCTATCTCGTAATGTGTTATTTTTCGGTGCTAGCTCAAAATAATCTGCATTACCATTATTTTATGTTATATGTTCTTTTATAGCTTTACTTTGATCAGTTATGCTGTAGGCTCCTTGTTGAAGTTTAATTTTTATACGATTTATATTGTATTGCTTTTGTTTTGGTTTGTAAAAATTAAATTCAAACTCATCATTAATACCAGTCTTGACATTCGCTATGGCGTTCCAATAAGTGTATGAAATTAATCCAATTTCATATTTTTATCTGGCTCTATCGGTGGATTATACCTCACTGAAAAGTTCGCGCTATCTTTGTCAGATTGCCTGGAGTCGAGTAATAATGTTGCTGACATTTATTATTATATTTTTATCAAATTAAGTCGCGGTGCAAAGTATCATATTCGTCAGATGTTAATAAAGTTCTAGATATCAAATTATCAAGTATGTCAATGATTTCTTTGTCGATTTCAGCACCAACATCTCCTGCTTCTTTTGATGATATAAATAACATTAATCTGCCAATTATTTCAGTAACTGATGCGAATATTCTGACGCCTGTTCCCGTTTTTTCTTCTCTATATCCTTCGGCACGTTTTTTTTATCAAATGTTGTAAAACATTTTCTTTTAAAACTCCACCCCTTACCATAACCTTTTTTCTACCATCATCCGCTGTTTCGGAAAAGCATAAGCTATAACACTTTGTCTTAATCTATCAAGAAGTGGAAGCATATCTTCCTGATTTTTGGTTGTACCTATTTTTTGTTAGCTTCATCAGCGTCTACTATTATCTTTTCTTATATAATTGAGTGTTTTGTATCTTTCTTTTTTCCAATTTTTATATAACCAATATCATTTATATTATTTTCTCTTAAAAGTTCATTGTATTCGCCTTCTGATATTGATTCATTTGCTTTTCTCTAAAATAATTTCTTTGTTCTCCAACCTCCATAAACCTTACTGAAAGCTCACCAGCTCTTTTTTCTTTTGCTCCTCTTTAATATCTTTTATTTCTCATGATAAAGTTGTCAAAATATTTTTAACTTCATGTGTTGTTAATGTTGCTAATCTTCGATCAAGTTCCAGGGGATTATTTATTAACCGATTCAATTTAGCTTGTCTCGCGGCAGGATCAGCCTTATTTGCTAGAAGTGCCTCAGCTAATCTTATCTTTTCTGCATCAGATCTTTCAATAATTCTTCCAGCAACCGCCTCTTTTTGTTCTCTAACTAATCCGAGTAAACCTTTTTTCCTTGTAAATTTTTAACTTCTTGTTCTGAAAGTTGTTTCGTTTCGGATTGTTTTCCAAGTAAAGTCTCAGTAACTGGTTTGAAAATTGTAGCTGTTTTTTCTGCTGCAGTAACTTTACTACGTCGAGGTTGCTGTACTGTTTAAATTTTGCCTGAGATTGCGCAATTTTGTTTAGATCTTATATATGTTTTCTGTACTTTGCTTGTTTTTTCAATAATTATATACTATTTTGTATAAAATTAGTGTAGATAGTTTTCAATACAACATCGAAACATTTTTTTCTTATCACTTGTTAACTTATCGAATAAAATGAAATCGTATCTATTTGCCGTTGCTTGAAGATATAGTTCAATAAATTTATCTTTTATTACGTCGCTGTATTGTTCGTTCACGATATTTATAACATCAGTGTTGTCAAGTCCAGGAAATAATATAAAACCCCCCAGTATTTTGCCTAATAAATCTGTCGACATTATAATATCCTTGAGCGAGATAAATAGAATTACATTTCGTATTTTGCGACAGTGAAAAGTACGAACAAATTGTATTCATTTCCTCGTTGTTTAGCGGAATATCATCAAAAACAACTATTGTGTGTTCGAACGCATCGAGTTGATTAACTGGAATAAGTTTTTCCGGTTGTTTTATAATAAAGAAATCCTCGCCAGATTCAAGATCGTCACGAAGTTTGTCATTATAATTGTTAAGAAGCTCGTACTTATCTTGCTGCGGATTAATTGTGTAAATATACGCTCGTTCGTAGTTAAAATTATCTCCTAAAAGTAAGTTCATAAGCAAATTTGTTTTGCCAGATCCAGTTCTACCTACAATAAGATAATGACAAACTGGAAGCTCATTGTTATGTTTATGTTTCACCATCCGCTCTGTATCAATGTTTAATATCGACGATTTTGCCATTATTATTATGGTATATAATTTTGTCAAGTGGTAAATAAATAATGAGCTTTTATTCAAAATTTGGAACATTAGTAGGAGATCCAGCGTCTGCTTAGCAAGGTGACTTATCTAAATACGCAACTCTCGACCAACTCAAAAATGAAATTACTAATTTATTAGATATCACGAGTATCGATCAAAACAAAGTTGTTGTTTTTCAAGATAACGAAGGACGATTAAAAACGAGTAATATACAACTATCAGATGTACTTGTACGAATTCCCGTCGCGGTTGTTAATAATATAGTTACTTTTGCTGATCAATGCAAAATACAAGATTCGGATAAGTCCGTTAACGATTTTGTTAAGAAAGCTGGCGATGTATTTACTGGTAACATCATTATATCAGGAGAAAATTACATATCTTAGGAAATCCAACTGCAGATACAGATGCAACAACGAAAAAATACGTCGACGATCAAGGATCTAAGTACATCTAAGTACATGTCAGTGCGCGGTGGTATTATGCTTGCATTTCTCAATATGAACAAAAATGGTATTACTAATCTCAGAACACCAGAAATAGATTTCGACGCTGCAACTAAAAATATGATGACGATAAGGAAATTCCAATAACGACTTCGTTAACGACAACCAATGATGGAGTTGCCGAATTTAGAACTGATTTTTTTAAATCACATACATACGTTTCTATATTTTCGTAGAAACTTAAACAGAACTATTAACTAATTGTTTGGAACTCCACCTACTGTTATTACTGATCTAACATTAACACAAGTCTTAACGATATCATTAGTGGAATTCCTGATATTGTTAAAAAAAACTGATCTTATTAAAATTCCTCACAAACAAATTAAAAATAGTGTGTAGAAAATTTCATCAGGAAAAAGGAACATGGTCGCAGAAAATAACATAAATAACTCTTAAGCATATTGCAGAGGTCACTGGTCTATATAGATTGTCTTTGTTTAGTAGTGCAAAGTTTAGTATATTTACAACATTTCCATGGCGTTATTCGACCGAGGATTTTTCTGAAACTGTGTTTGTTGTGTTCAACAAAGATATTGAGGTAACCTTGATGCTGGTAGCGGATAATAAAAAGTTAACCGCAGCTACTTACTGGTGGTGTATTGAATTTGAAGCTGAAACTACAGAATTAGTCATTTAGACGATGGTATAAAATATGTAAACAATTATTACCTAATGAAAACAATATAGTCGATTTCAATCATATTTCAGAAAACATTCCAAAACAAGACGTTGACTCTATAATGCAATATTACAGATACTGTCATAAAACTATATGCTGCGTCAAAATGTTTTTACAAATACTATACCAAAATACGGCGGGTAATCTCATATCTACCGCCTCTAATGACCGGCTCTGGTATAATTTCAAGTGGCGCATCATTAAATCCGTTTTTGTTAATAATATCTGGTGTCGGTGTTTCTCTTGCAGCAGCGTTTAAGAAAATGAGGCTTGCGAGTGGTATTTCATTCATAGCATACATACGTTTCTTATATTTTATTTATACTATTATATAATACGGAAATTTATAATATTATATAATAAAGAAAGCAGTAAGGATTGATTGATGGCGAAACTATATATCATGGAATATTCACTTAAAAATTAGAACTATTTTATGTTGTGTCGTAATTTTTTTTTCTATTTAATGATTTAGATGTGGAAATGCATCATTAATCTATAGGTATAACATTAACAGCACGCAGTTCCGTTGTTTATATAAGCATACTATTGCACACGGATTGACCACAGTTTGATATACCAAAATTGTACAAATGGAATATCAAATATATATCTAAGAAAAAAATTACAGTCTTAATGATCTAGATTATATACCCAACATCAAAACATCAATAAGGGGTATACAATAAGCACTGCCGATTTAATGGATTAAGCTGATATGCACTGATCGTCTTTCGTTGCCATGGTGGTTCTGCCAACCAGGGCTGTGCCAACGCTTAGTTTTGATGTCATACAGTGAATCTCCGATGTTTTCCAATGGTGAAATCCAAACTGTAGCTCCATTTCGAATAAAACAAGCATAGTTTTTAAAGGTCCTACAGCATAAGACACATCACCCGATACATTTATTCTGGGTCTGTGCGATGGGTCTTGCTGCCTAACTGACAACGCTGAGTAGCATATTTTGATCTCGACTAACAGTGAAACAAAGGTCAAATTTTCAGGACTATTGCGCATAACTGGCAAACTTTGACTACTCGTTGCAATATCAACTGACAGCTGAACATGCTATTGAAGGCCGTTATTTAGTTAGTAAGACATTATGACTAAATTTTCAAGACTGTTTGTATGTTTTGCATACATATTTACTAGGGCTTTTGGGTACCCAGCAATCTTCTAGTATTAACTGCCAGTCCCACACACATCATAATAAACAGTCTTAACATCTTAACATCGGAGGAAGGGGAACATAAATTAATATGAGAAACTTTGCTACCATTGCATATGACTTTAATAATGCTACAGAGAAAAGTGACACCATGCATTGTGTCTAAATCTGGCCAAATGATGTCAAGATGGGAAAGAGTTAGTTTTGCAGAATTTGAGTGGAACAAATTAACCCAGATAGCAGATAGTAGATATTTCTATGTATATTTTGTTTAATATGTTTCGAATGTTAGCATGTACCTGGGTAATGATTTTCTTAAATTTTCAAAGCTGTTGATTAACATATGGTTTGCACTTTTGTATATTTTTATTGCTTGCATTCAACTGTTCCAAAGATTTTATTCATCAGTTTCTAGAAACTAATCCCATGATTATGGCGTGTGTGTGTGTGTTTGTGTGTGCGTGTGTGTGTGTGTGTGTGTGTGTGTGTGTGTGTGTGTGTGTGTGTGTGTGTGTGTGAGAGAGAGAGAGAGAGAGAGAGATTCTGCCTCGAACTAGGTATAGCTTTAAAACTTTAGATTGGGCCTGGACCGTTTTAACAGACTCACAAAAAGGATTTGCACCACTAAATGATGGCATTATGAGATTAAGCAGAGAATGTGAGGAGAGCCATTTTATTGACTGTATAACAAATACAATGTGATGTGTATTGACTGTTTGATCAGAATATGCCTTTGGACTCAAAATAGAAAACATTAATGGAGTCATTTTTTGTTGGTCTTGACGTGATGCAGATAAATAGTGTTGTTAAATTTGTATCATCGGACCTGTGCCACACTGTTGATACCCCTATGTCTTCTGCAGATGTAGTACAGCAATTTCCACCCAGAGACAGACTTCAGGCAATAAATCACATGCATAAGGCGATTAACATAAATTAAAATTCTGACTTATAAGATAAACCCACTTTTAACATAATTACGATCAAGTATACATATCAGTGGATGTGTTGGTAATGCCATCGGTAAGAAGTCTACTTGTATTTGTTTCTTTGAATGACATATACATTCAGGCAATCTGTCCATATTAAATCATTATATTAAATTCTTATATATTTTATAATTCCAATGTTTATTAATTTACCAAGTTTTCTTAAATTTGATTTAATTTAAACGTTCATTGGATACCGATCTGGAAATTTTTTTACGCATTTTAAATTGACTAAATTGGTTCTCTTTTTTCGAGGACATTACCTGTAAAGTATTTTCAATATCAATGCCTTACTCCCTAATAATAACAGCATGCGCCAACACTTCCCTCCCGAATTTAGGTCAAAATTTACAAACTCCAGATTACAAAGGACCTTCAGAAGTTAGAACAGTGTAATTGCACAAACATTCCTGCACACCTAGCAGCAGAGAGAGTGACCAGACCCTATGCCTGAGACCTTATTTATAATAACAAACCTTCCTACTAAGGCTAAACAAGAAACAAGTTGAATGACGCTAAACCAAAGCCTCTAACCGAGACAATTTCTATACAGTTGAGAACGGATAATTAATCGTTTGGGTTAGCTCAGTATTGTTATCCAGATCGCTGACGTATTTATTCAAATTTTTATGCGATTTCCTTTACGTAACCGGTTCAATCAGTATTGGTAGTTCACCATTTTTGTTGCTATAAATTAATCAAAGATTTTATCAAGACTTATATGATATCTGAACGCTGGGTCGTGCAGATTTATTGTTATATATATATATATATATATATATATATATATATATATATATATATATATATATATATATATATATATATATATATATATATATATATATATATATATATATATATATGAGAGAAATTCACGTGTGATATATATAGCTATAAATAGGAAACTGCATAAAGAAATCATATTTGGTACGTAGACGCAATTTCAAAATATTTGTCATTGGTCCTTTAAGTATTGATGTACCAGAAGGGAGGGTGATGATAAGAGCAGTTGTGATTATTGGGCTAGCGTTGCAGTATACTGGAACCTCTTGCCTAGCCAAAACAGTTACACTACAAATTTTGTCTTTTTCCACGCATCAGGTGGCACAGTTGAAATACCCAACACCACGTATTTTAAAGTTAACTTCAAGGTTTTCTTGTTTTCTATCTGTAAGAAAAAGTATGAAGTATTAACTAAAACTCTTGCCTCAGTTTTAATAACATCATTTATCATATTGCATTTGTAACAATATTGTTTTCAATGGAATTAAAATTGTAAGACCAACCTAAACTCCCCAAAATATGCTAGAATTTAGTGCTACTTGCCTTCCTGACTCAATAGCAAATATATCGTATACCGAAGATGTCTTTATTCTCTATGTTTGTTGCAAATGCACTTAGATATTTATGTGAATCATGAAGATCTAATGGCCATTGGTTCTGTATGCTTGGGTCCATCTTTTTACTACATTCTTTTTCATTTTCCAATAAAAATATGTATTAAATATTTGTTTGTCTTATAATGTATATTTCCAGTCTGTTTATTTGTGGTGTGTGTTACCACTTAGTATTGAAATACTTCATTTTAGTAAGTATATATAATATAGATGTTTACATCAGTAAAGCTGACTTGATTGCTGCTGAGAATTTTAATTGATAACATAACATCCTGTCAGCCATATATTATGGCCAGCACTTCAATATGATTTTCTATCGTAACTAGAGATCAGTTTGTACCGAGAGAGAGAGAGAGAGAGAGAGAGAGAGAGAGAGAGAGAGAGAGAGAGAGAGAGAGAGAGAGAGAGAGAGAGAGAGAGAGAGAGAGGGGGGGATTCGGGGGAGAAGGGTGGTATGCATATCGATAATGCTTGTATATGCATCTGAGTTCCTTAACGGAATATAAAGGATCTGTCTCACACATTTAATGAATATGTATGCAAATGACATTTATCATAGCGTTGTTCTAAAAAAAATATAATAAATTCCACCCAACTTTTATAATACACACAATGCAATCTCCGAGTAAACATCGATCAGCCGATCATGCATATTTTGGGAATCTTACAAAGCAAATCAAGTCCTTGCGCGAAGATAGTATAATATTGTAGGCCAACTTAGCGACAGAGGGAGAATACATTAAAACAATTTTGAACCACTCTAGAGACAACAGTTTTGGCGAAAAAAAAATGGCAAACCCTTGTCCACTATAGCGACAATGGGGATTTTGTATAGGGACAAGAATATTCGCACGAGTGGCATGACTAAAAGTAATGAACACTGACCTAATTACACTCAGCTACTCTACTGAGGGAAAAAAATCAATAGAACTGAGACAGACATACTCTAATACAAGACAGAGATTGAGACCTGAAATTATGTTGCTAGTTATCATAAATTTGTATCATTATAATAATGCTATACATAGCTCTAAACAAGAAAAGGCTAATGCCAAAATGGATGTTACTAAGAATAACCTTAAAAGTACTAAATTTTCCCATATAAATCCATCCTACACAAATTATAAAGTCAAACATTTATTTTGTTTAGGCAAATTAAAAATGAATATCATATTGTATCATTAGAATTGGCCTTGAAAGGGCCTTTGTTTTCTTCTCCTTCTGCTGCTGCTTCTTCCTCTTCTTATTCTTTCTTTCCTTCTTTCTTTCTGTGGTTTCCATTTTCCTTTTGTTCTTTACTACATATCGTATTGACCTTCTCGACATCTTCCTCCAGAACTTTCTCATATTGTCCTCGCCTTATTGTATAAGAGTTTTGTTTCATAAAAGACCAATCAGTTAATGGAAGTTGTCTTCCAAAAATATATAACTTTGATCACAACATCCATAATCTGTTTCGAGGTTCTACTCTTACATATTTCGGATGGATGAAACCTTTCAACTTGTCAGCTTCTTCCATTGGCTTCACTATCTCACTCATCCGTTTGTGGCATATTGAAGATACGTTCTGTCTGTCGTCTGTGCCAGATACGGAGTATACTAAAGAAACAATGACAGGTGCTATGTTCCACATTTATTGTTTCAGGTACTTGGGCAGTTGTTTGTATAACTAATAGCCCACTCAAATTTAAAGTTTTGATGGGACCACTACAATGTTTTAGAGCAAATATGCATTCCATTTTAATATCGATAACTACAAAAGTCAACAATACAATACGAAAATAGTTTCAGGGAGGTTCCACCTTACTAAAAAATGATGCGAATCTCTCTCATGAAGATCTAAGCCACGTCTTTGAGATGCTGTATATCAGTGTACTAATATGAACTCATCATGGTCACTTATAGCAGCACACTAGATACGTCCTTATGAGACCTTGCTATCACCATTGGACTACTGGAGAGCTTCCAAATTGATCCAACTCTATTCCTTTGTTCCAGATACCAGGCTAGACCTGAAAAGATATAACATATTTCACTTAATTCTAAAGAAAAGAAGGATGTAGGCAAATGAAGTTAAAATGTGTTAGATATGGTGATTTCAAAATAGCATCCAGATTGCAAATATGGGTAAAAAATGTAAACTTGACAAAGTGACACTCAAAGATGTGAAGCAATGGGCATGTATTAAAGTGACAAATACATCCTAAAAATAGATGAAGTTTATACAAGCATATTTAGCCATTTACAGGTTAAATAACTAATCAGGTAGAGTATGTGTCATAAAGTTTAAGGCAATGTTGTAACGGTGAAATTTGATCATTGGTGCAAACATTGATACATACCAGTATGCTGGAAAGTCAAATGACAATGTACCAAATTAAAATTTATTACTATATGATGCAATTTTATTAATGAATAAAAACAATTTTAGATATTGGGAGTGAATACAGCCAAATGTGGGCACACAGATCAACTTCAGGTACCAATAGAACCTATATCATCAGCTAAATGTGAAAGTTTCATCCCGAAAACTTGTAAACAAGGATGGATATTTGCATATGTGGGACATATGCAACATACTTGTAAAAATCACATGTGCAAACATGATTCAAATAATCTGTTTGAACATTTTTAGTCTATTTTTAAGAATGTTGACTGCCAAGTTATTAAGCTCAATCATTCAATGGAATTAGATATCAGCTGATGCTGCAATACCGCCCTCTGTCAAAGTACTAAATTGAAATGTGTTACCATACAGGGGCATCGTCATGATGAAAATAACATCTTGGGATATATTAAGTGCAAACGGTCAGAACCGAGCCTTACATATTCACTATAGGCACTATGCCAGCATAACAATGTCAACTTTTGATTCCAAACATTCTAAAATATAGTCATATTTGTTCATGTCAGCTATGTAACCATGTTAGGATCAGTTGTAGAAAGTTAAATTCAAATAATCTGTTTGAATATTACTTATGTAATCTTTAAAGTGTCACATAACAAATATTAATAGTAATTAATAATGCATAAAGCGAAATGGATCATCATTACAATTCCCATATCATCTGCGCGACAATGCCGCACTACATCAAAATGTTTAGTCAGAGTTAAATTTAAAGCAGCACACGAAGATTCCTACTGAAGAAAATCCATTCAAGTAAAACAGTTATCAATATGTTTGGTAACTTGATGACAAAATCAAAGATATATTTATTCATGTTTTATGAAATTATTGTAAAATAAAAATGATTTTTTTCAAGTTGGTGTGTTCCGACTTTCTCATTCATCAATATAGTAAATACATTTTTGTCTTTACTTTCTTGATGTGACACGACTTTGTGTGGTTTCATTAGTTGTGTTTAGTAGAACTTAAAATAAAGCTCATGGAGAACATACATTACTCTAACTCTGCAATATTTTTTTATTGACAAGCAATTGATAAAGAGTTTGCAGTTCTTTATCTTATTCTACTATGTGTCCTAAAATATTTCCACTGTATGTAATCACCTTTAGTGTTTATAAGCACCATATACCTTCCTTACATAACTGAAAAAGTCATCGATGATGTATATAAACTATGTAAATTCCTTTACATAATCCATGTCAGTCACATTTTGCCATGCAGGCAACATAATGCAAATATTTATTATTTGCATCATTTTTGACAAATTAAGACCAAATATTTATATTTTAACTTCTTAGTTAAACTTTTATCTTATTGTTTGGATCTTGGCAACCGTGTTGAATCCTGCAAGCGGTATTTATGATGTGTTGTTTACATGAACAGTGTTTCTAAGGAGTAATTTCTCCAAAATGGCATGCAATCATAATCTAACAACTTGCAATAACCCTTATGGCAGTGTAATATAACCCAGCTAGGCAATAGTTACAGTCCCTTAAGAATTTTAATATCTTCCAGATATTCATTTTGTGTAACAATGCCATCACTTTATGCGCAACTGTGTGTCATGGAGGCACGATGGAGAAAATTGATGCACATGCCTTGTTGCTGTGTGCATTTATTTTATTAAAAGTATTTACATTATACAATCAAGATTGGTTTAATATCTAATGCTTTGGATGAAGGATAGCATCGTTTATATTTCAAGTATAAGCATATACTGTTTCTCTGCTTTGTATGCTACATGCATTGCAGTCCACTATTTGTATAGTTTTGTGAAAAACGGAGATTATGAGACTGGGAACCAGACTAGCAAATGCAATATTGTGATGGAGTAGCTTCGCCTAATCTTGCCAGCTCTCTTGTGATTTCTATTGAGCGCAGAAAGATGTTGCTTGCTACAAAAGAAAGTGATCTCTCCAGTTTACAACGGCATATACTACAATCATTAGCGATGAATATGAAAAGAAGCAGAACACAAAAGAGTAGCTGTGGATCCAACATTAATGAAAACTGCAGAAAATAAATCCATTTATTGGAATATGGCACATCCATCAGAATTACCAGTGTGACTTCTGATTGCATGATTAAGAAGACTGCAAAAGTGAATAATCTTTTCTTGACAGGGTTTAAGAATTTATTTTTTTAAATCTGTCCAAGTTTGCCTCAAGATATATGGAGAACACATTATCACTCAAGACATTCTTTCACAACAAAGTTATTAGTAATCTTGCCAAGGCAAGTGAGTTCATTGGATTAAAATGTCCGGGAAGGGAAGGGCATTACAGATTTTGTTGGAATTTATCTTTGCTGCATTCAAATAAAGATGTTAATGCTCATGTGTAGTGTTTGTAAAAAGAAAGATGAATTGTTTTTTGATTTCTAGATAAATGTGTTCTAGGATGAGGAACAATGAAATCAATTATAGTACAAGTTTTATGACAAACTGCAATTTAGTTAATAAGATTTTATTGGCTTTGATTCAATGTGTTGGTTTAAATTATTTCTACAAAATGTTTACAAGGAGACTGTTAAAATTATGACATTAAACTAAAAGAAAATTGAACAAATAAAATTATTCTTTGTATGGACAATTCATACGTTTGTAATTATGGAAGTTGGTTTATTTTTTTTAGACTAAGACAAGGTATGCTGTGCAAGTTGCAATATCCAATTTCAAGCTGACAAAATACTGGGAAGATAAACAGATTAGTACATTTTTGACACCAACATTTTGTATTTGACCCCCAGTACTGAAACCAAGGAGTTATGTTTACCCTCAATTTTACCTTCCTGGGGATGCACTGAAGACCTTTCCTACATTTAAGTTTGTCCAATGATATGCTCCAAGTTAGGACAACCTCTGTAGTGAAATATTAGTCGTTGGGGCAATATTTGCAGCCCTTTAGTAAACTCCATTGTGATCACCAAGACAATAGGGACAATACCACTTATAGTTTAAAATGGAATAACCAGATTAGTGAAAAACAAATGTTTATGGCTATGGAAACAACTTCTTTAAAACCTTAATATGGAATAACTCCCATAGTAAAATATAACTCTTTGGGGCAATAGTAGCAACACGTACAGACCTTTAATATCTTAAAAATCTTATATATTTTAAAAACAAATATTATAACCGCTCCGGTGGCCTAAATTGCTTCTCCCTCAGATGTAGAAAGTTGTGGGTTTAACCCTCATTTAAGGGATACCAAAGACATAAAAATGTTATGAGCAACTGCCTCGCTTGGTTCTCAGCATTAGGAGGACTGGTGGGCCAGGTGTCAGGCATCTTCAATAGTAAATGTTCCGATAACCCTACCTACACTTTGACATATCAGCAGATATTTCTGAGGTTTGAGCTTGTGAATTTCATTTGATTCTGTGGAAATGCACTGCATCCAATCAATATTAAATTGTTAAACTTTGAGCACTGTTCTTGCATGATCGAGACAATGAGCAGCACACAACTTGAACGGACTGATGAAGAAGCAATTTTCAAGTGTCGGTCTATGTTTCCACGAATACCTTCCATTAAATACACTTGTAATGGCTTCTTTCTCATACATAGTCAAACTTTCAATGTTACACTTACAAGCTATCCTAAACTAAACTTTAGGCCAAATGCAACCAGGCGGATGTACAATGTACCACACTTTGATTAGTTATAAAATATTCAATCTTCTCTCGTGTATTCAGTATATAAATGTGCGTATATCATTTATCCGTGATGCATAACGTATTTATTACCAATAAAAATAAGAGTATTTTTTCCCTTTACGTATTAGTTTTTCCTTCGACGTTCCATTCATTGAATTAATTCATAGTATTTAATCTTTTGGGTCCTTACTGAGACATGAATGACACAAATGATTAAATACCTTTCTCTTTCTTACACCTAATATGTATACTATAGCTAGTATTTCTTTTCTACAAAGTTATACTGATTTGTTAACAAGAGCTATAATCCCATTGGTACTAGAAGTACAATGTATTTTTCTTCTTTTTAATTATGTATCATATGTTACTTTTTCAATAACCATTAACATCCTTGATGTAAGGTCTCGCTAAAATCCTTCCAATGTGCAAGCAGCAATGTATGCTTTTCCTGTGTCTAAAAATGGAACGACTGATCCATTACTTGTCGTTGTGTATGACTGATCTAGCTTTTTTTTGCATTTTTATATTATGCATTTTATAGTATCTGAGATTTTGTATGTAACCTATGCAGTTTTCTATTTTATTGTTAACCAGACTAATGTCCTTCTATTTAATGAAAGAACTTTATCTCATTTACTTGTTGAATGATACAATTTGACTTGTTTTCAGTTTTAAGTCATATGAAATTTCACGAAAGAATTTGATTCCAAATTAAAAATATAATTCATCGGATGCTGTTTGTTGAGGTAAATCACACAAAAACAAACATATCTATTTAATAATAATTTATCACAATAAAAACTATTATGAGTGACCTCTGCTATGCATGACTACCTGTTATTTTTGACGACAGTTATAATGAACAGATCAAATTTATTATATAAATGCTCTGTTGTTAGTGACCAACTACTGAACATGACCATGATGTCTTGGACAAATATGGATTTTGATTTTTCAATGTACGACTCCATTATAAGAATGGTGATAAAATCTGACGACCTTTATTAATCCAATGACCAACAAAAATTCTGGCAACCAGTATCGGAAATTTTCTATGTAAACTATGTAGTGTTTGATTTTATTGTAAACCAGACTAATGTGCCTGTAGAACACTCGTAGACTGGTTCTCTGCCTTATCATAGCCACAAGTAGGACCCAATATCAAGCTCTATGAATGACCATATTGTGAAAACAGAGACCAGGAGTCTAGCTACCAGGCGAAGTGGGCGATTAAGTTGCCTAAGAAATTATAATTTCGCTTTCTTCTGTCAGGAAAGTTAGAACGCTTTCAACTTGTGACTTTCTTTAGTGGTACATTGACAAGTACGTTTTGAGATGACACCTCGCCTTAGGAAGGTTTATTCTATTATTGTCATTTAGGATAAATTTTCGTCATTTATCGTTAATGGAATAGTTCAGACCTTAACCCGAGATCTCTTGGTATAGTAAAACAGCATCGAAAATGAAACTGATGGTAAGAGTTATCGCATATACATCAGATGCGTACGATTTCATAAGTTAATGTTCTAAATTCGTGGGAAAAAGGCATGTATAGATTTTTGAAGAAAATGAAGGGTCTCAGAGCCACACACCAGCTGCTTTGCAACTTTGTGCATTAACTTGATACAATGTTTTGGAGTGATGCTAGAGATATACGCTATTCATGATACAGGTCATAACAACTAGGAGAGCAAGCATGTTACCAGACATTAACAGATGGTATCCAAAATGAGAAGAAAAAAAATATACTCACATTTTTATATCTTTAATTTCCTAAAAATGTTCTATCTTAGTTCTGCAAATTCGAATCACTTGAGCTGTACCATATGTTCTAAAGCTTGATTACACATTTCGAAACTGTACTGTAATTTCAACTATTCATTGCAAGTGCCATATCGTCCTACTTTCTGCACTCAAAATGAAATCTACAATATATTCCTTGTCTTTGAAAGTGTTCACATTATGATTCCACACAATCAATGACAGAACATAAACACACAGGTGAGTCAAGACGCCTACCTCGCTGCTCAGATCAGATGTTCTTTATTTAGAATTAACACACATAAATCCAGTACATAATTAGAAAAATGAAAATGACAAAAATACCAAACTCTATTCATTCCAGTTCAAGGGGAAAATGTGTTGCAAAGCACATTAATTCGCAATATTACTTTAAAGGTCAGTTTTAAGTAGATCTAAAACGACAAATCCTTTCGAACGTGCAGGTGCGACTATGTTCAAATTGGCTGGAATTACGTGCGCAATAATCATTTTGTTGTGTACTGATGAATCGGCACTTGTGTATTTATTTTGAAACAAACCATAAATGAAATTACTTTGTTTAGTGTAGTGTATTCTTATATAGATAATTGAGCCTTAGGTAAACTTGGAAAATGAGTATATAGTTAAAACAATGGATTACTTCATTTGATTGGAGTGAATATCAACTAGTTTTGTCGTATGGATATATTGCACGCTCAAGTTCGTCGAGCATCCAACCAGAAAAACTTATATTTTCCCAAGCAAGTACAGTAACCTATAAATAATACGAATTGATATTATAATATTACAAACACTTAATAAAACAAAGGCAGACAGAGTATGATATTCATATAAGACAACGTCAAACTCAGGTGAATAAAATAAAATTTAATAATTTTGTACAATACTTATAATATTGAGCGACAAATAATAATGTTATGAAAGTAATATTTTGCAAACGTTTAATATAAATATTTCATGGAAACAAAAGTTCGATAGAGGTTAGCAAAGGCTTGAAATAACCAAATATCAAATGACAAGGCCAGTTTTACTACTTCTACTACAACTACTACTACTACTACTACTACTACTACTACTACTACTAATAATAATAATAGATACAAAATATCATATAAAAGGTATATGATACACAAGTTTATTATACAGGCCTTATCACGCATTACAATTAGGTTTTTACTGCATTGAAAATTTCCTATAATTAAGGAAGATATAGCAGATTTAGTTTTGGTTTCTTAAGAACAATTGGACCTCAAGTTGCATCCTATAGAACACCAGCACTACACACTTTCAGACAGTGGTCACATGTCTTGCTTGCAAGGAAATTTCAAAAGACTTTATGTGTGAAGCTGAAATAGTAGTGGCATGCAAAATAGAATGCAAATATAAAAGTTTGACTAAAAAATTGACCCTTTCAGGCATCAGTACACAATTAATAAAATCCGGTTCGGTACCCACGAATGTAGTCCCAGTCCATTTTTAGATCACTTTTTCCTGTCTAAGTTTGGTGGTGATACAAGAGTTAGATTTTGGCATTCTTGGTAGGGATTTAAAGACAATTGTTTATTCTTTAGAATGTGAGCTTATGGTGTGGTTGTCTGTGTGTATTTCGGCGACAGTGCACAATGAGTAATAAGGTCATGGTGATGATCCGGAAGTGAAATCTGTGTTCCGTTGCATGGTGTTTTGTTTACAATTCAGCCTCTCAAAAAAATGCAGGTCAACCCTTGACAAGAACTTCATCGTAAAGTCACCTTTGAAGGTATTTTAGATTAACATATGATTTGTATTGATTGTCACACAGTGGAAAGTTCAGTACTTAGAAACAAATGTAGAGACTATAGTAAAATTAATTGTGTTCTATGGCCAATTTAAAACTGGGCCTTGTTATCACCGTCAGTCGGTCAGCCAATGAGATATAATTGACACGCAAGAAGATAAAAGTTCATAAAAGTAATACCAAGGACCGCATCGCTTTTCTTGCTGCTTTTACTAGCACTTATTTTCACTACATATGGTTTTTGTTGTCACATAACAGCAAGGATTGCAAACTGACTGAATAACCGTTTTAAGTTCCACGAACAGTTGTGTATACACATTAGCACATTACAATAGCGGACAAATGTGCTTAGAAGGAATGATATTACAAAATAAATACCAGACTGAAGCCGTTGCATCTGCAACCTTTTGATCAAAACAAAGAATAAACCCAATTAAAACGCTTGTAAGCTGTCAATATTATTCAGATAAATTAAAAATGGTAATAAAATTGAATTATTATTATTATTATTATTATTATTATTATTATTATTATTATTATTATTATTATTATTATTATTATTATTATTGTTATTATTATATTAAACGAATGATTTTTATGCTTTCAAACCAAAATATGGAACAAGAACCAAAGGCTAATAAATAAGGTCTCACTGGATAGTTTCGTATTTTGACCCCCCCCCCTAATTTTTAAGGTAGAAGGCATGAGCCTGATTATCACAACCCTAGCATTTATAAACTCACACATAAGCTAAATCTGTAATGTGGTTTACATTTACTTTGAGTTAGGCTTGTAAATGGGTTGCCTTGTTGGTGACTGCCTGTCACAGTTAGACCAGCACTGGAGATCAAATGCGTAACTTAGTCTGCAAATGTGCATCCGACTTGGCTTACGTATTTACATGTGTCTGCTTCAGAGGTAAATATCTAAAAATCTACATGGTTGAGGGGTGATGAAAAGTATGTTAATTTGTTATAGTACTAGTGAACTTTCAAGATCAATAAGGTACATACTGACTCTGTGAGCCTGCTTCTCACAGGAACAGGTTGAAAATAGCTCTTTTCTGTCAAAAATGAATGTAAAAAAAAGAGGGGTTGGTGGTAGTATAGGTTCAGTATCAAAACCACCAGTTGCATAAGGAATTAACCTTAATACCTTAGTCAGAATCTTACAAGCATCCTTTCAACAAAAATCATTAGTTAGTTTTTATTTGTATCTTTATTGTAAAATTATGATCATTTTTCTGCAATAGGTCATTGTCGGATGAAAATTTGGCAAAACAACTGTCCGGTGAGACCTAAAACGCATCTTTCTATTTTATTCTCGCATGTACCATTTACGGACATTAGGCATGTCCAGTAAATATCAAGTATTCTTAGTTATTAATAGAGCAGATGCAAATCTAATGGAACAGTTAAATGCCGATCAAGTGGACGGTTGACATTATCCACAGTTGTCAAATAACGATTACAGCCAGGTCTACATATATACATTTCATTTTTATATTTGACTGTATCCGAGTATATTTTAGTATATTTGAATGTATATGAGTAAAGAGACGCGCTGAAAAACCCGTAGAAAGTGGAAGTTTAAAACGGCAATAAAATGCATACTATGGAAAAGCCATACAAGTGTGAACTTTGTAATAAAATTTTTAATGAGAGTGGAGATTTAACACTGCACATGACAATACATACTGGAGAAAAACCATACAAGTGCAAACTTTGTGGTAATATGTGTAGTCGGAGTGAAGATTTGAACGTGCACATGAGGATTCATACTGGAGAAAAACCATTCAAGTGTGAAGTATGTGATAAAATGTTTAATCAGAAAGGAAATTTAAAAATTCATATGAGGATTCATACTGGAGAAAAACCATTTAAGTGTGAAGTATGTGACGAAATGTTTACTATGAGTGGAAATTTGAAAGTTCACATGATGAAGCATACTGGAGAAAAACCATATAAGTGTGAAATATGTGATAAAGGCTTCAGTTGTAGTGCATATTTAAAACTTCACATGAGAATGCATACTGGAGAAAAACCATTTCATTGTGGAGTGTGTGATACAAAATTTAGTGATAGTGGAAATTTAAAACGTCACATGAGGATTCATACTAGGGATAAACCATTTAAATGTGAAGTGTGTGATGCAAAATTTAGTGATAGTAGCAATTTCAAACTTCACATAAAGATTCACAATGGAGAGAAGCTGTATAAATGTGAAATGTGTAATAAAATATTTAGCCATATTTGCAGTTTAAAAAATCACATGAGGAGGCATACTAAGGAAAAAACATTTAAGTGTGACGTTTGTGATAAAATGTTCATTACATGTGTAGAATTAAATCTGCACATGAGGATTCATACTGGAGAAAAACCATACAAGTGTGAAATGTGTGATAAAGTGTTTAGTCAGAGTTGCAGTTTAAAACTTCACATGAGGAGGCATACAGGAGAAAAACCATTCAAGTGTGATGTTTGTGATTCAGTGTTCATTTCATGTGGACTGTTAAAACTTCACAGGAAGAAGCATACTGGAGAGAAGTCATATAAGTGTGAAGTGTGTGATAAACAGTTTAGTATGAAAGCTGATTTCAAACTGCACATGACCATACATACAGGAAATAAACTATATAAGTGTAAAGTGTGTCATAAAATGTTTAATCATAGTGGAAATTTAAAACGCCACATCAGGATACATACTGGTGAAAAACCACATCAGTGTGCAGTGTGTGATAAAATGTTCAGTCAGAGTGGTCATTTAAAACAGCACATGAGGAGTCATGCTGGGGAAAAGCCATTTAAGTAAAATTGTTGTCAACATGTTTGCCACTTGAATAAGATACATGTATATAATTTTCTTTCCATGTTTTCACATGTTAACACATTTAAAATTAACAATGAACATTTCAAATATTCTTCAATACTATTTAATATATATATATATATATATATATATATATATATATATATATATATATATATATATATATATATATGGAAATTGTGTTTATAAAACATCAATATCTGCACTGGTGTAATTTTGTTAATATGGTTTTGTAAATAGTGTAAATATTCAGTGATTAGTATTTGAGCTTTGGAACGAGGAAATATATATTAAGACAACCGTCTTATTGACTGTTCATTGTTCAGGATGGGCAAAATGGGTTTCATAAATAGTTTCAGGACTATCACTCATTTACTTGTTTAAAAATTCACAAATACAAGTAGCCTGGTTCCCAGCCTTATTTTAGCTATAAGTAGGACCCAGTATAAGCTCTATAAACAACCACGTCTCAAGAACTGATACAGACACAAATGATTTTTATGTAATCATTTTTAATAATGATTGCTTGAATAGTAAAAATCATTCTGATTAAAAATCATGCATGAAAAGAATAAACTAAAGGATTCTGACTACTGGTTTGTATATAGTGACAGATGTTATAGTCTGTAAACCAGGCCAATATACATGTTGAGAATTGCCATTGTAGTGCTGAAATTAGGGTAGTGGTCATGTGCATTGTGTTTAGAGTTAACTGTATTGCCTTAAGATGAATAAGATTTTTTTTTTATTAAACCAGCATGTGAGAATCATTTGGGGATTCTATTGATAGTGTGAAAGGCAGAATGGGTTTCATAAATAGTTTCAGGACTTTCACTCATTTACTTGTTGAATGATACAATTTGACTTGTTTTCAGTTTTAAGTCATATGAAATTTCACGAAAGAATTTGAATCCAAATTAAAAATATAATTCATCGGATGCTATTTGTTGAGGTAAGTCCGACAAAAACAAACATATCTATTTAATAATAATTTATTACAATAAAAACTATTATGAGTGACCTCTGCTATGCATGACCACCTGTAATTTCTGACCACAGTTATAATGAACAGATCAAATTTATTATATAAATGCTCTGTTGTTAGTGACCAACTACTGAACATGACCATGATGTCTTGGAAAAATATGGATTTTGATTTTGCAATGTACACCTGCATTATAAGAATGGGGATAAACTATGACGACCTTTATTAATTCAATGACAAAAATTCTGGCAACCAGTATCGGAAATTTTCTATGTAAACTATGTAGTTTTTGATTTTATTGTAAACCAGACTAATGTGCCTGTAGAACACTCGTAGACTGTTTCACTGCCTTATCATAGCCACAAGTAGGACCCAATATCAAGCTCTATGAATGACCATATTGTGAAAACATAGACCAGGGATCTAGCTACCAGGCGAAGTGGGCGATTAAGTAGCTGAAAAAATTATAACTTCACATCATTCTGTTAGGAAAGTTGGAATGCTTTCAACTTGTGACTTTCTTTAGTGGTACATTGACAAGTACGTTTTGAGATGACACCTCGCCTTAGGAAGGTTTATTTTAGTATTGTCTTGTAACTAAATGTATTCTTCAAGCCGTCAGTAGCTAAGCCTAGTTTTCATATCAATTACACTGACAAAAAAAACTATTCCACATTCACAGGCACGCGTTTTAATAGCTGATTGACCATTAAACGTTTTGAGTTGGCAACTAGGCCCCTCTTATGACCCGATTTAGGCATGTTAAAAAATGAAATCGATGACTGAAAATACATTCTTGTGTTTCAAATCTTTAACAATAGTATGCATATAGCAGTTTGTGTTCTAAGAATAAAATTGGTCATCAGTTTATTTTAACTTTCTCTTGTACCCTGTTTTGTCATAATATTAGTTTATAACTCAAAGTGTACCAATAACGTGGGAAAATGGGAGACATCGCTGTGTCTAGGATATATCAGTCTATTAGATTGTGTTTTCGTAAATCATTGAGCAAATATATACAGACAAATATACAATTCATTGAAAGCAATTGTTTAGTTATGAATAATTGTGTCATTTTGGCAATTAAGGTCATAAAACAATCATTTTTAAAGTTTCGAATAAATATTTTGTAATTATAATTAGTTTACATCTCTTAATTTTTAGTTCCTAATTATAGTTTAATAATGTAAGGATGTACGTTAAAGTTGTCGAGTAGATTCATGAATAATCACAAGATTCTACTTCATAATCCATTTTGCATTAAAACATTTTATAAATGTTTATGTGTGTTTTCTGCAATCATTATCCTGAATCAAAATCCAGTTTTGTTCCATTTCTTGGTCAAGTATGATATTAGGTCTCTTGTCTTAAATCAGAGTTCATATTTGTTGTATAGGTCAATTTGTATTACTATATTATTCCGTGCAGCCTGCTTAGGAGGCATTCTCGCTTGCTTAAGCGGCATTGTATTTCATTTCACTGTTTTGTAGCCTTGTTTGTTTACATAGACGTCTCGATTATGTTAACTTTACCATGCGACGACGTGCATAATACATGAGCATTGACTGGCTGCAATTGCTATGATGTCTGCAGTGTGTCTGTGTATAATGATATCTAGACTGGGGCATCATGCCGCAGAAATGTAGCATAATGTCTTACCCAGTAACATTTTCCTTACACCAGGCCGACAAATCCTCCTCTTCCTGCCTTTGGTTTGATTAGGCCAGGGCACCAATCCACGACCTCCCGCATTCTAGGTGGATGCTCTAACCACTAGCCCACTGGGGTGGTCAAAGATAATATAATAAAGATACGTAATTACCACGAAACATATCTTACCATCACTTTATTTTGTTGTTCAGTTTCTATGAAATGTCAAAACCAGGATAGGTATCATTTTCAGCAATGTCGGTTTGTTTCTTGTTGTGCTCAGAGCTCCTAAAAATACAGAAATATGCTTGAAAAAAGTAGTGTCCATTGAGAATTGCTTACATTTGTAAAGGTCATGTAAACTAGTGTAATACAAGTTTTTTCGCTGTACTTGTGTATCTCTATATATCATTAAACAGGTTTACAATAAATTGAAGTGTGGATACAAAATTTAGTCATAGTGGTCATTTAAAGAGTCACATGAGGAAGCGCACTGGTAAACGCTATAAGTGTAAAAAAGAATGTTTAATCAAAATGTAGATTTCGAACTGATTCCTGGAGAAAAACTATAAAAGTGTGAGATTTGTGATACAATCTTTAATCAGATTGGACCTTTAAAAACTAACATGATGATTCATACTGGAAATAATTCAGGTTTGAAAAGTGTGATGAAATGTTTAATGATAGTGGGCATTTAGAACAGTACATGAGGATAGATACTGGTGAAAAACCATATAAGTCTGAAGTGTGCTTAAAATAGCATATGAAGATACATACCGAGGAAAAACCACTCAAGTGTGAAGGGTGTGATAAAATGTTTAAGTGCAGTGGATATTTAAAACGAAACAAAATGATTTATACTGAAGAAAAACCATTTAAGTAAAATGGTTGTCAACATTTGTTAGGAAACTCGATGAGAAAACAAAGATGTGTTATGTTTATCCAAGATTTGTCAAATTAGTTTAAAACGGAAGTCACTATTTTAAATTGAACTTTTGTCTAAATTTTAATCATTAGTATCATTTACAATATGAATACATTGTAGTCTTTTCTTTGTTTAACTTCATCTGACTTTGCCTGACTCGGTCAAAGTATGTGCGATTTCTTCCAGTTTTGTGTGGCTTCGTTGGGCCTAGTAAAGTTTATTAGATCTTTAGGAGAACCCCATAGAAAACTTGCTTCATTGAGAAATTGCCTTTTGTGAATTTTGCTCTGGAGAACTTGCCCCAATGTATCTTGAGAAGTCGCCCCAAATTGTTGGAGAAATCACATCAGGTTTAAAATCCAATTTATATCAAGAAAGAATAATCATCAGTAGCAGAGAGGGTGAACAGACAACTTTGCCTGAGACGTTTATTTAAAAAAAAAGGTTCCTGCAGAGGCTGAGAACAAAATAAGTCAACAACACTAAACCAACGTTTCTAACTTTTCCATTTCCACACGATTATGTAGTTAATCGTATAATAAAATCCTTGGTTAGCTTATTTTTGTTGTCGTATTTTTATGATTTTGTCAGGCGATTTTGTTTACTCGTAAAGCGACTCAATTGTTGGCCTTCACTTCTCTGCTGCTATGAATTAAACAGTTATCATAATTATTATCAATAATGAGTATTGGAGAACCACACTCAGCTAAATTAGCTCGAGAGCGACTAGAGGCAATTAAAAAATATCTACCTTTTCGTGATTCTGTTAAGCAACAACTACAATCGCGTCAGGAATCTCAAGTTGAGTTTGAGGATACAAAACAATTATTTAAACCTATCACTGAGACCACTAAAGGTATTTAACCTGTGTAAGAAAAAAAAGCGGAAACAACTGAAAAAATAGCAAAAAGAACTAAGAAAACAAAAAAAATTTTTGAAGAACTTCCGGAAGAAATAGCTGCTGCGATGCCAGTTCAGGAAATACCCGAGAATACAGACCAGACAGAAGGTGATACTTAACAAATACAAAGACAAACGCGAGGTAGGGTTAATATAAATAATAAATTTACCAAAGATGCCATTAATGATATAAGACAGATCAAAAATGTAAAACAATTAGCTGCTATTGCTGTGAGAAGTTATAATAATCGAGAACAATATTTAAAACCTGAATATGCTGATGATGATGTAAAACACGAAGATTGGTATAAATGGATAGTTCGCATACACTATAACGTTAATCAAGCTCGAAACGATGATCTAAGATATATTGTTTATGATAATGAAATAGATGAATATATTTTGCTTATACTTTTACCCCCAAAACAACAACAACAATTACTACAACAATATGAAACATCATCACCAAAACTTAAGATACCAGAGGAACAGTTACCACGACTACAAACACCACTACAACAAGAGATACCACAATGAGGAGAACAACGACAAAAAGCACCGAAATCATTTGAGCAATCACCAAAGCCACCATCAAAACCAAGTAAAAAAGCACCACCGAAACCAATAGAAGAGGAAGACGAAGTATTTCGAGACACTACTGGTGCAACTGGAAGTGGTCTAGGTAGTGGATTTATTACTTGTCCCAATAATGTTCTTGCTGATGTTGAACGACTTAAAATCCTCATTGGAGGAAAACGAGCTGGTAATAATTTATCAGAAATTATTAATGAAGCAGCAGATTTTTGTAAACGGTTATTTACAGGCGGTTTTTTTTGGATAGTGATGTATATCGATCTCTTTGATGTGTATCAGTGTCTCATTAATGAAACTGCTGATGATTATTATAGTGACTAAGTCTCAGTCATTCGATAAAATTAGTGATAAAGTCAATTAATACAAAAATCATTGTGCATGGTGCTCAACGTGGACCTACCATGGTTAGGGTAATAAACTCGATTACCAGTATACAAAGCAACCTACGGAGATGGAGTAGGTGATATTGTTCAGGGTCTATTTAGAAGAATAGCCCCAAAAGCAATACCAATTGCAAAGCAGCTGGGTATGAAAGCTATTGATGTTCATGAAAAAGGTATAGACGCTGCTGGTAAACTTGCTTGCAAAACGTTCTCAGCGATCAAAGATAGACTAACGCGATTGGTATGCAAACCATAACCCGTCCGACCTCAAACAGTGAAATTGCCCATCACTGAAGTAATATCGCAAGTGTAAGTAAAATAATAAATCAAGCCGCTAATCAAAACCTAGCGGAGAAAGTTAATGTCCCAGTGTCGAAAAAAGAAAATAATATAACCGCTAGTCTGATATCAGGAAGTGGTCTCACTTCCCGAAGTGGTCTTCGTGTTAGACGAAGATGATAATAATAAAAATTTTTAAGCGCTTATCTGACCCCGCATTTGACATGTACGCACCAATTCTCAAAGATGAGTCTATACGCGATTATCAGTATTATTCTTATGACGCAAGAACACCAAATTAGCGTGGACGAATCGAACTACAGGTTCAGGATACAAGTAGATATTTCTTACCCGATGAAGCATTTATTGAGATCGAAGGTGAAATATTAAAAGCAGATAACACTGAATATCTAGCCGATATTAGTGTTAGTTTTGTTAATAATGGTAGTATAGCATTGTTTAATAGCGCTACATACATGATTGACGGGGAAAATATTGAATCAATTCAAAAAGACGTTGACGTTGCTGCAACAATACTTGGTCTTGCAAGATACAGTGACGATTATTCAAGATCAGCTTGTCCATCAATGATGCTTGCAAAGGATACAACTAATTTTCCAGAAAATAGAAACGTAACTACTGGTAATGTGCGAAACTCCGCCGTAGACAACACTACCCCTGCAGTATTATCGACGAATGCGAATTTCAACTTGGGATTAACATCACGTCGATCCATGTTGCAGGGTGGAAGTAGAAGATTTTCATGAGCGATTTCACTATCACATATTTTTAGATTCTGTAGAAATGTCAGAAAAGTGATTTTTGGAGCCAAACATACAGTTTTGCTGGTATGAAAAGCATCCGACGATGATGCAATGTGGCGACCTGCTGTTGATGCTGGTAAAGTTATATTAACCAAACTTTCGCTCTGGATGACGGTAATGACTCCAACGATATCTGAAGAAGATCGGTTACTACCTCTTATGAGTCAAGGCGGTAAATCAGCGTTATCATGGTTAACAACAACCACAAATAGTTTTAAAAGTACAATTAACGGTTTATTCTCATGGCATATAGCTTCTCAGCAAGGTGTTTCTGCACCGCGACATATAGTTATTGCGCTTCAAAATTTTGAACGAGTAAATAGTCAGACACAAAGTATTATGATTTTTAATAAACTCGATGTTTCTGAAGTTTCACGAAGAATAAATGGACATCAAGAACCATCCCAGGATATTTTGTTAAATTTCGATCAAAATCATGTAGCACGTGCGTATCAACGATTTTTTTACATTCATGGGACGTGATCAAAACATTGATCCTGGTTTACAAATCTCACAACTAGATTTTACAACGCTGTATCCGATTTATTTCTTTTCACTAGAACATTTAGATTTAACCAGACAATCAGTAGTTGATATACACTTTCGAGCTCGTGTTAATAGAGATGTTAGAGTTATTGCAAATTACAGAGGAATTGCTGTTATACTCAGCGATAAATCAATGTTACTCGAAGGTGTTGATGGACGAATGAGAGTTATCGATGCTCCAGTAGAGAATATGTAGATCGCTCATAATATTATTAATGTCATATCATCACTTTGTTGTGAGTCTGACTCCTGGTCAGGTCAAAAGGCTATCAAACAATAACCGTGGAATAAAAATATCGTTGCAAAAGGAACAGATGAGCGGTTCCAATAAATTATCGTTGACTGATCGACAATTCAAAAACTTTAATGAAGCAAAAAAAAAAATCAAATAAATTCGTCAAACTTAGTCTTTCTTCAGGCGCTATCAAAGATACTTTTAAAACCGGTGGTATATTTTCCCTTCCCGCAGCTATCCCAGCATTAATAGCCGCTGCAGCCCCTGCTGTTGCAAAAGCAGCTGCATTAGGCGCTGTTGAAACTGCTGATGGAATGGCATTTAAGAAAGTAACCGGACGAGGAATTCAAAAAAGGGAAAGGTTTCAAATTACCAGAACCCCGCCTTCATGTTACGGAAAAGGTCTAAGACTTCCGAGGTCCCCGCCTTCATGGTACGGAAAAGGTTTAAGACTAGGAACAGTTCGAAGATAGTTCCACTATCAAATTTTGATTTACTTGATGCTGCTAAAAAAAACTAAATATACAAAATTTCAGAGGAGATTTTATGCGCGAGTCAATTACCAAAACATAACAATAATGAAACTGGTATTATTAATCTTGATAAACACTCCGGACCTGGCACGCATTGGATAGCTTATGCAATTAATCCACGTGGAATTATCTATTTTGATTCATATGGATTAGCGCCACCAAAATAATTTCTTCATTATGTCAGTAATAATACTGCTCCAATCTGGTATTCAACGCTACCAATACAAACATTAACTGATCCACCAATATGTGGTCGTGAAACACTTAATGTGCTTGATGCTGTATCCATGGCACCGCAAGGAAAGCCACCTCATAAAGTCGTGCATGAATATACCACATTGTCGCATTTGAACAGAAATCAGTAAATATAATGGTAGATATTTACGGAAGATCTGCTCGTGGTAAAGCTCAGCAGCAAGGTGATTTATCTAGATATGCAACCCTCGATCAACACGGAAATGAGATTGATGATTTATTAGATATCACGAGTGTGGATCAAAATGAAGTGGTTGTTGTGCAGGACAAACAAGGCCGATTAAAGACAAGCAATATTCAACTACCAGACGTACTTGTACTAATTGCTACTGCAGTTGCCAATAATATCGTTATTTTTACTGATCAGGGTAAAATACAAGATTCCAGTAAGTCAGTTAACGATTATATCAAGACGAATGGCGGTGCATTTAGTGGAGACGTTATTATGAATAAAAATAAAATTACAGATCTTGGATATCCAACTACAGATAGTGATGGTACAACAAAAAAATGTTGACGATCAGGAATCTAAGAACGTATTAACCAACGGTGGTGTAATGCGTGCATTTCTTAATATGAACCATAATGGTATTCGTAATTTAAAAACACCAGAATATGAGTTTGATGCTGCTACCAAAAAAAATACGTCGATGATAAACAGATTCCAATCATGAATGGAATAGTCAAAATCGAAACTGATTTTACCGGTCACGTGAATATGTTTTTGAGTTTTCGCAGAAACTTAAACAATTAATAACGAATTTTTTGGACGTCTACCAAATGCTGATATAAAGCTTACAGATATTAACACAAAAACTCAACGATATTATTGGTGGAATTCCGGATATTGTTCAAAAAGCGAGCCTTATTAAAATTCTTCACAAACAGATCATTAACATCGTGTACGTCGTCGGATCAGGCTCAGCTACATGGACACAACGAAAAAAAAACATCAAACACACCGCGGAGGTCGCTGGTACATATAGGTTGTCTGTGTTTAGCGCTGCAGAATTTAACATACTTACATCTCCATTAGGTAATAAATTGTCTAGAACAGTATCTGTAATTTTAAATAAAGATTTTAAAGAAACGATCACGTTGGAATCGTTGGACAGAAGTTTGTCCTCCGCTAATTACTGGTGGTGTCTGGAATTTGTAACTAAAGCTCCAATTTTAATTACTTAATTAAATGACAACGTCATAAGTATAATGAATCCAATGACAGAGTCACTCATTGACGTTAAACGTCACAGATATAATCAGGCTTGTAAGTGTCAGACTGAACTAAAAAATATGATCGATGAATACACGTTGAAAGTAAAAAAAATATCGCAGACTCATGGTTGTTATCGATGTATCAGTTTACTCGGTTTCTGCCGTTGTTGCTGGAACCGGATTATTATAATCAACGTTAACTATGACTGCTCCTGCAGTTTTAACGATTGTCGTTTCTACAACAACATGTGCAGGTATTCTCAGTATTATCTTTAAAATATTATCCACATGCACGAGCGAAAAATTACGCGAGTACATGATGAAATTACAAACATCAACAACCGCCTATACTAAATTATGCTCACATCTTTCCTTGTACCTCAGTGATGGTAAAATATCTGATGAGGAGTCCGTTACGATAATGAAAACCTACGATGAAGCATTCGTGATGGAAAATAACGCATCATCTAGTGACAATAACGAAATGATGGAGAATTAAGATGACAAAAATGTCTGAGTCTTTGACATCGTCAAGAGAATTATTGTAACAGATCGTCACTAATACATCTCCTTCAAAAACTACTATGACATCAGTAAGTTCGACCAGTCCTGAATTTAGCGTTAACTTTCCAACTGCCGAGTGTTGTAGAGCGCTGTCCGTTACGGACCACAGCCATCTGACCTCTGTCTGCGTGTGTTCGAATCTAGGATTCGGCGAATGTGGATATATAAGAATGCTTGCCAGTAGCTTCTCGTGTGTCGGTAGTTCTTTCCGGTGATTTCCCGGTTTCATCCTCCACCATTAATACTGGCCGCAATGAATAGCCTATCGTGTGCAGAAAAATGGCGTTAAGTCCATCTACAAGAACAACTGCAATTCCAGCAAAAGAAATTGCATTGGATTAACTGCTCGTTTGTAATTGCTGGCCAAATATCAGATCAAAACCATTCGGTTGATTACCAGCAAATAATTCACTGGTATTTGCTAATAAGAATAAACCGGATGGAACGCGTGATTTGCAAGTTGTTGAAATTTCAACGGGTAGTTATCAAATAGAAGAGATTAATGACGAGTCACAAAGCAGAATAAAATCTATAGCCGTAAAAGAATCAAAGATAGCTATCTCTGTTTACGAAATAACACTATCAGCGGTAATTGAAGTAAATTCCTTGATTACCTCTTAGATAACTATAAGAGTTCGATCAGATCAGTGTTAGGATGGCCTGATGTTGCACCTACTTATTAAGGACCACCAGAACCAACTAAAAATGAGTTGAAAACGAATGAAGAGAAATTCATTAAAGATCCATCATATCGAAAAGAAAATCCATGGCATTATATAAGATTTGAATTTGATTCAAACAATAATAATCATTGCTTTACAGGTTTTGACGGTAAAAGGATTCCACAGATAACTAGATCAATATTTAATATTATCGTAGAACACAAGACGCAACATACTAAAGATATTGTTGACGAAGATTTTTTTAAATATTGTTTAGATGCTCTTAAGCCTGAATATGATAAACGTATAATGATTTAAGAAATTTACTTACTTCATTATCACAGCATTATGATCATAATGTAAAGCAGGAAATAATTGAGCTAATAAAACACTTAAATGGTATCCTATTCGATTTATATAACGCCAATCCAAATATTATAAACAATGCAACTGATCGTAGTAGAACTATTTACGCTAATCAAAAAAGTAAGCAATTATTTCTTGATCTTTATAAAATAAAAGAAATTGATTTACAAACATTTATTATACCAGCTCTAAATAACGCTAAAACGAAAAATTCATTAAGTGATCTTGTTGAAGAATATTATCCGGGAGTAATTCAATGGTGGAGAAAACTATCCCCACCACCGTCTATACCAAATTATAACAATAACCCGTTTGGTGCCGGCAGACATATATCGCCAGGCATTGTAAACATAACAACAGTCGCTGTCAATCTCGTTTGCTACTTTGTGGATGAAAGTTTTCAAATAGATCTTCAAAGTCTAGCCAGGCCCAGCAAGGGTACATATTATACACATCTTCACCGCGCGACCCCCAGGGCTATCTTTGTGTATCAGAACCTCTAAACCCCGTATACTAGCGTGTTCATAATCCGTTATTATCAAGAATACACTTCAAACTTACAGACCAAAATAATCCCATCTTGGACACAAGAAATCAAGAGATAAATATAACTCTTTACTTGAGGTCCTAATACGTTTTATGTCAAAACGCGAAACAAAAAAAAAATATCTTTGGTACTTGTCTATGGTACCTGATACATAATGGTTGATTCGTATACAACACAGTTACAATATATATATATATATATATATATATATATATATATATATATATATATATATATATATATATATATATATATATATATATATTACTTAGGTATAAATAGGCAATAGTGTTCCCATGGGTTTGGTTTAGCAATTATAACAGTTAATGGTCCCTCATTATCATTTTCATTTTCACTTTCACTATTACTTTCGTTTTCTACATTTTCACAATGTTTCCTCAGCTGTCTTATACGAGAGTTTATAATCGTTTTCTTTTCGTATTCATGAGATAATTCTAACTTGATTTTGTTAATAGTTTTGAGAGAGGTACAAACAATTTTACCTGATTATCAGTGACTGTTGCTAGTGACTTTAACATTCCAATTTGCATTTCCTTTAAAAATTTGTAATCTGATGAAAACATAAATCTATTTTGGTTTTTTAGTTGAAACGAGTCAAAATCACATAAAATCTTTTCAGCATTAAGACTATCAGACATCGATACCGTTATGTTGTAATATTTTAATAGCAGAAACAATAACATTATATTTTCAGTATTCATTATATAATAAATATATATTTAATATAAAAATTAGCAAAATATGTAGTGGGAACTGATACTCGATCTACCGTTCCAAGTGGATCAGATAAACTAATGAGGTTATTGCTCTGTGTATACCCCTACAAGTTCCTAGGATATCCGTAACCGAAACTCTAGGAACTTAAAGAGTTTTGTCTGCGCATGTGTAGGTCTTAGCGACCAATTATATATGCCTTGCAAGAGTTTCCAGATATCCGTAACCGAAACTCCAGAAACTCAAAGTCTTTTGGTCTTTATGACCGAACCAAATTAGGTTTTGGTTTTACGATTTTTGTCTTTAGGAACGGTTCCTTGTGTTGGTACCCATATAGTAGGTCACAAGGTCACGATCTCGTATCAGGTCTCGCTACATATTTTGGACGGCGCAAGACGGCACAAACACATAACAAATAATGATGATGATGATGATATGATATGCCATCTTCACATTTGCACACCCACCCCTAATGATCAACTAATGGGTAATTGACAATAAAATCAATCCACTATTAATTGACATAGTGGATAGGTGTGCGCACATGAAGATGTGGGGCTCCGCCCCAATAAATTATATTTTTGGCATAATATCGCCTTTCCGTTGATATTTGAATTTCACTGGATTGGAACCCTAATCGTCGAGATGATAGATTCCATACGTAACCGTACGAGCTATTCCACACTTCATAGTTGAAGGAAAATTAGTTAATATATACTTACCTAGACCATATTAGTTCTAAAAGTAACAACAACCACAGTTTCTGGTATTCTTTCTTTTACAGTTTCCAGAAAATATATATAATTCTGCATAACACAAAATAATACTGAATCGGTGCGTATAAAAGCCGTTTGATTTAGTCTAGTGGCTGTTATGTATTCTTAAAGTAGCTTTACACATGAGCAATTGGCCACAAGGTTTACGTAGTACAGACTGCTGCCACTATGTAGTATCAATACACACAGCCCCACCCCCACATGAATAGCGAATTGAAAAGCACTATATATATTTATCAGGATAGAGTCGCACACAATACATATATTTATTATATAGCCAATTTCTCTTAAACAGAAGCCACGTTTTCATTGTGAAATGCATACAGCGAATAATTCTCTGTTCGTACTACGATAAAATCGATATAACAGATTTAATTATAACAGCGAGTTTAGTTAGCCAATCACTATTGACTCTGCACTCTGTGAATCCTGCACGCGGATTTTATGTATGCAACAAAGAAATCAGTACGTGGATTTTACATAAACAATGGGTAAAGTATTATTTTATCAGTAGGGAATGTGTTGCCGAATTAGCATTGAAAAGACCACTGGTAGGTTTGTGAAACGTTACTATGTTATCAATCATATGTGATATAGTGATTCTCCATCAAAGAATTATGATATATCTGATTATAAGTGTGCGAATAAGGTTTTTTATTAAGTTTGCTCGGTTTAGTTGGGTCAAAACCCAGGGGTATTAACGGAATTAACATTAAGTTTTAAATTTGTTTGTCAAATACTGGCTTTTTCCATTTCTTTTGCTCGTATTGTGTAGGATTTTATGAGCAAATTATGACAAAAAACCAAATAATATAGTATTTGGTCAACAAATTTAAAACGCAATGTTAATTCCCGTTAACATTCCTGGGGTTTTCACCTAACGAAAACGAGTAAACTCAAATAAAACAATGATAAAATTGACTAAAATGCATGAAAAATAACGTAAAAAAGAACAAATTTGATAAAAATCGAACAGAATAAAAACTTTATAAAAATAATTCAATCTGTTTAAGTAGAGAGTGTTTCATCATCAAATGCAGTTTATATATCTTTGTGGAGAATTATCTTATAATATTTCCTGAATGATATGTACAGATTGCAAACTAAATAATAACAATAATTACAATACTGAAAAGTTTTATGCTTGTCCTGGTTGTCGCACTTGATTATCTAGGAACTGTAACATAATATTTTGCTCAAATTTTAAGGAATAAGTAGATCTAATAACACCATCAGCTTAACGTTTTACTGAGGCGGGCGCTTTGTTAAAATATTTTCTAGCGGAATAAATTGACTCGAACATAATTTCTTCTCCAGATTCTTTATTCACGGACTTAATAGCTTTTGCAAATCGTACGCCGCCAGTTTTTATAGATCTGCAATTTTTACTTTGCGTGATAATACGTAAATTTTGAAGTGAGTTGTCAAGTTTATCGCCGTTTATGTGGTCAACTATATACCCATCTTTGATCGGTCCCAAAAAACACTCGACGATAAATCTATGAGATAAATAATGTTTATTTCCTTTTGCATTAAACAAAAGATAACCAGCATTGTTAACACTACCTACTGTTTTTTCAATCTGAAATTCCTAATGATACTAGTACAATTCGCTACATAATTGGTTAGGATTGGATGAGGCACAAACTCATATTGCTCCATTTATATACTTTATACTATTTGTTTAAATCATTCTTTTGAAAATCTAGCTAGATAATCTTCTTCGCGCTTTATAATAGATTCAGGGTTATATTTTGTTATCGTAATATCTTTTTAAGTCCCTGTATTTTTTACCACCACATTGTGAACAAAGGTGATTCTTTCCTCGCATACCAATACTACACCATATACACGTTGTAGGTCCTAGACTTTCGTTTCTAACGCATTGCATGTGATGACTGCAGAAGTCACTTACACATGTTTTGTTACACGGAGACGTGTGACCAATCTTAAGCCATGGGTAATTGTGATTTGGTTGAATCATATATAAATAATTAATGCTTCAATTTAGATACATGTTTGCCTTAATTATAATATGCAGGAATTATCCGCAATTGAGCCTGCCGCATCTAGATTTGATCTTGACAGACTACACAAATTTAGATTCTCGATGAAAGATCTAGCTTTAGCAAATGCGGATATAACTAAACGCATTAGTGAAGCCAATAAGGAGTTTCGTCACGATGGCGCACAAACTCGCCAGGGAAATAAAGCAACGAAATGTAGTTTCTTTAGATGGTGCGGAGATACATAGACCCCATCACGAATGGGTGAAAAATATATACCTAAAATAACGAATGGGATGAGATATGCACGGTGCCTCTGGAGGTATTACAAATATCTCTTGATTGGCTGTTACTAAAGAATACTGCTGTGCTTATGTGTGGTGGTCATGGTCAACCACCACCTTTTGTTGGACAGTCTCCACATGAGTGGCTAAAGAACAATATAGATTATTATGAAGAAATATCTGATGATCATAGTGCTGTTGATGAGTCGCTGAAAGAATTCAAAGGATTAATTAGACTACAACCAGATAAAATACAGTGTGAAGTAATGCGTGAGATAATTCCAGAAACATCCATGAATGATTTTTGGACCCTATGGAAACCTACTGATTTGATAGTTTCCAGTAAAAAATAGTTCGTGACGAACTACAAAAGAAATTATATGCGTTACACAAGAAAAATTTATAAAGTTACCTGTACCGTTGTTTTGTCGCCCTGCAGATACTAGACAACAAAATATTGATGTTAAGATTTCTAGTGCTGATACTGAAAGTGTCCGAATACAAAATCTTGTGTTAAATGATATTGTCCGTGTCGCTGTTGATGTTGTCGAGAGCGCGTAAAACATGGATAAATCGCCATGGACGTTACGGTACGCTAAAACGATTCATTCTTCGCAGGGATTAACTATCAATGATACTAAAGTTTGGATAGTCGATGATCGTATTGAGTGGTCAAATTTAGTTTATCTCGCAGTATCTCAAATTAAAAGAATACCACAACTAAAACATTTTATAATGGATTGCGTAATAACCGAAGAAATCACTAATAATGTCGATATCAATAAAACAAAATGATGCAGCTATAAGCAGTGTGACAAAAAAAAATCGCGAGTTTTATATAGATGTGGATATTATTATGATGTTAAAACAACGACAAAATAATCATTGCGCAAATTGCAACGCAATAATGTTGTGCCAGTATTCGAGCAATAACCCAAGACTATATACCGTTGATAGAATTAAAAGTTGTCTTGGTCACACGCGCGAAAATGTGATGCTGACCTGTTTGGAGTGTAGTTGATGTCGAGGGTGGGCAAGTTTATAAAAGTGTACTCGGTGGTAATTGTGTATTCTCAGAAAATATTTGTAATTGTTCACGTACAAATTCACGTTGAGAAGCAGTTGATTCTAATCTGTAGATTGCGGGTCTACCCGTGGGCCTTACCACGCTAGATATTTTGTGGGTGGTCACACTCCAAATAGGATCAGGTGCCCTATTTCTGGCTCCTTCGAGTTCGCCAGGTTCGTATAAATATCTAACCGTAACATTACCTTGTACCGGTTGAGAAATAGATTTATGTTTTATCGGTATATATTTTTTGTCATCGCATCAAACGGTTTCATAGAAGTTGCACGAGTAACTTCCTTTTTCAGCGCAGCTATTACACTTTGTAACCTCGCAACCCATTCACGAGATCTTGTATCTGTGGATATTTCCTTTGCATATTGATATCCAAATAACCGCTCAGTAAGTGTTCAACGATTGCTTGATCATGATGAATTGCAGTCTGATTGTAATGTTATGTTTTTTCATCAAAGTTAATACTACTCCAGGATCTACTTGTAATAGCCATGGCCATCGTAGACCACCACGTTGATAAATTCGCTCAAACGCAGAAGAAACTTCAGATGCTGTTTTTGTCGATAATGGTTCAGCTTCTTTATATCTACTTGCAACATTAACAACAGTCAATACGTATTTGTACGTGCGTGACTTTCGTCCACGTCTTTTAATAGTATCGTGTGGTAGAAACACAATATCTGCTTGATGAACTTCATTAGGAACACTGACATCAAAATGTGCGTATTGAATTTTTTTGGTGGTGGTAAATAAATTTGCCATATTGCCTTTCGTACTAACCACGCTGCAGCAACAGAACGTGAAACTTTTGCTGCCTTAGCAAGTTTAGTGATCGCTGCTTTACCTTTCCAATACCCTCTTGGGCTATAATGAATAGATTCCATTATAATAATTATACAATTAATTACCAGCCCCTAACATTATTTTACCTTTCAAAGCAGATTTTATTAGGAAACTAGATAGTTTCTCTCTAACAGATTTATTAGGTATAAAATTTAATGCATGAATCAATTTCACATCTGCTAGATGCCGTTGTTGCAAATCAGGATTTTTATAAGCAACGTCATGAGTGCACATGCTTGATCGATCTTATTTACTGGATGCTCTCCTGGTCTTGGTCGATCTTAATTATCGAGTCTGATATCGAGACGAGTTCCAGGACCACAGTAATTATATCCAGGAAGGTGTTTCTCACCAGCATTCTTAACCCATGGTAATCCAGGTAATTTTCCTAAAGAAGCAGCAATATTCCCACCTATCTTTGTTGTCCCTGAGATAAATTTATATTTTTCTGTACCACATTTTACACATTTACCTGTTAATGCACGTCGTTTATTTTTTGTTATTATTTTTGTCAATCCAGTAGTGGATGTAGATGATCTACATCGAACACAATATAGACTCATGTTATTAATAATATGGATACAATAATTGATGTTTCGGCTACACAAAAACAGGAACCAGTGAAGCACCATCCAGCATTACCAAATTCGATAAGAATGATTATAATAGGTCCATCTGGATCAGGTAAAACACAATTATTATTATCTTTAATAATGAGGTGGTTAAGATGGAACAAACTATATTTAATAACACCGTCTGTAGATGATCAGCATTGTTACGAAATACTTATGGATTTTAACGAGGAAGCAAAATCAGTTAATAAAGACGGATACGATATTATTGGCTTTATATCAGATATAGATGAAGCTCCGTCTGTAGATGACTTAGATGGATTAATTTATAATCTCGTAGTATATGATGATGTGATGCTGGACAAACAATCTAATATAGCTAGAATATTTTCTCGAGGTAGACACAAAAATAAAAACGTGATTTATGTTACTCAAAGATATACACAAATACCTAAGGTGATCAGAGATGACTGTAATATTTTGGTTGTGTTTAATAGAGTAGATAATTATACTCCGCATAATATTTATTATACCTGCTGTTCAGGGGACATGAATATGAAAAAATTTAAAAAGTTCTTTTCTAAAGCACAATCTGTTCCGTTTGGATTTAAAACGATAAATCTACATGATCCAAGATCAAGATATCGTGTAGGTCTAGATAAAATATTTGGTTATACTCCTATATAAAAATCAGGAGGAGCAGAGAGGGTGAAGGACAACAATTGAGTCGCTTTACGAGTAAACAAAATTGCCTGACAAAATCATAAAATACGTCAACAAATATAAGCTAACCAAAGATTTTATTATACGATTAAATACATAATCGTGTGGAAATAGAAAAGTTATTGACTTTGGTTTAGCGATGTTGACTTTTTTTCTCAGCCTCTGCATGAACCTTTATTTTTCTAAATAAACGTCTCAGGCAAAGTTTTCTCTTTACCCTCTTTGCTGCTTCATCCTTTAATTTAGATAAAATATTTTTCATAACATATATTTCTACTTTGGTGGCTTAACGGTTAGTACATTCAACATAGATACAGTTTGAACAGTGCTAAGTCACACCAAACACTAATAAAACAAATAGTACTAACATCTGCCTTGTTAAGCGATCAGCATTTAGAGGTTAGTGTTAGGTCTGGTCAACCTGGTGTCAGGATAATGTGGCTGGGTGGGATATCATCATATATGTCTGTGGCATGATTCCCAGTGATAGACATTACTATAAACTGCCACAGTGCAGATATATTACAGAATTTTTTTTAAGTTACATTTAAAATCCAAACCACTTACACACACATATAAAATGTAAAAAAATGAATGCTTTGGTGACCTACAAGTTGCTGAAGGTTGCTGGTTTGAACAGTGACCTTCTCATACCAAAAATGGATACAAATAGTACAAGGTGCTCTGCATTAAGAGGTAGTTGAAAGGACTGGTCAGCCTGGTGTCAGGATATTGTGATGGGTGGGAGAATCACGCTACATGTCTGAGTCATGATACCCCAGTGCTTGGCATCATTATAAACCGCCACACTACAAATGTTGTAAGGATATTACTGAAAATTTTATAAAGCCACATTTAAAATCCAAACCACTTACATAGACACGTAAAGTGTGAAAAAGTGCTACACATGTATATTCTAAATGAATGTGTAAATGTAATATCTGACTGTCAACATCAAGAACCGCCTTATGACTATCTTGTTCTTATTAGCAAGAAAAACCAATGCAATATTTATCTTCTGGTTTTATCCAGATAAATAGATTATTTTAAAGATAGAAATGTTTACTTGATAGTAATTATGGATCTTAATTAAAGTTTGTAATTTTACAGGATATTGTATCACACTTACTCTATCCCTTGCTAATCAACCTGCTGTTAGAGTGAGGGTATCCAGAAATTCTGTTTCAAATTTGCAGTAATTTTCTTTTTCTTGACCATAAGGAAACGTCAGCATACTACATACTATTCATTGTTGTTCGTTTCAACTCAGACAAATACTAACTTTTGAAATTTTTTAATTGTTCCGTTCAATTAAATTTAATGCTTCCGTGTTTTTATAAAATCAGTTTGGTTTGCTAAGTATCTCTTGTTATGTAGTGGCATTGTTATGTTTAATTTTCTAAAAATAATTAAGCCTGAAAGTTCCTCATTTTAATTGCTGATGGTATAAGTCTAAGGTCTATTTGCAATGCATAGATTTTAAATCGTTTCATGAAAGAATAGGTCGTCATACTGTTAGTCATAAAAACACAACCTTAATCATTTTGCCATTTTATTTCAATTCTTTATGAAAATCGGCTATGTTAGTAGAGTTAGTGCATTACTAATCTTGTAGTATACGATAATTCGATGGTAGATGGATGCATTAAAAATCTTATAAAATACGATGATGCGATGCTAGACAAACAGTCAAATATTTTCCTGAGACAGAAACAAAATCGCCGACATTATATATACTGCTCAGCGATATACAAAAATACATCAAGTTACCCGAGATAAATGCAATCATCTGATCGTGTTTAATGAAGTCGAAACATATTCTGAGAAACATCTATCAGACTTGATGTTCATGAGACATGGATGTGATTAAATTCAAGATCTTCTCAAAAGCGCACGTGGATTTATCGCCAGACATTTACATCTTCCATTCTCACGTTATCGCCTATGTGTCGATACAATTTTTGGTTGAGACAGATATCAGCAGGGAGGGTGACGAGAAATATAGATTGTCTTGGTAGATAAACGAGGAAACAAAAATACAAGAATCAAAGATAAAATAACCAAATAAGAGAGAAACCTAGGTCGGTTAGAGACCTCGGTTTAACATTTTTTGATCGTGCATTTTCATTTTTGAGAGTTGTAGGTTTAACCATCAATATTGTTCAAACAATTTCAAATAAATATAATTAATATGCGAAACGAATGATCATTTCTGTACCGAAAAAATATAAATATTTATATTGCAAATAATAATGTATATTTTATAATTTGATTACTTTCGATTAACTTTTATTTAGAGAATTATAACTTTATTTAGCAGTGCTGTGAGCTCATTATGTATTGCATTTGAATACGAACCCAATACCGGTTTAAGGAAAACTGACTGGTGTGCACGACACCGGTACTTTATCCATCGGTTGCCGCCAAAACAGTACATATTGCTAACGATCTTATATATATATATATATATATATATATATATATATATATATATATATATATATATATATATATATATATATATATATATATATATATATATAGATATTTATATATTTATACATACATACATACATACATACATACATACATACATACATACATATACACATATATTTACATATATATATATATATATAAATACATATATATATATATATATAAATATATACATATATATATATATATATATATATATATATATATATATATATATATATATATATATATATATATATATGTGTGTGTGTGTGTGTGTGTGTGTGTGTGTGTACACACGCATTGAGATTGAAGACAAATACCTAATGCTATTTATATTATTACCCTCTTAATTGCAAATGTATGAACAAAAACATAAATCATTGTGACAGACGTATGAACAGAACAGTAAAGATAAGCCTCCAAGTGAGTTGGTGATGCGATAAAATTAGAACAAGTACTATTCGAGTGTATTATTTTGCATGAAATGGTAACTGAATGTTTTTGTTGTTGACCGTAACGTATTCTATGTAGACTTATTTATATCGTAGTTGCTGTTTTTGTTGTAGGGTTTAACACCAATTTCCATTATAAGACACGCCAACGATGGTGACCAGTATGACTGGCTTAATTTGTGAATAGTGGGGGTCACTTTATCTACACTGGGAAAATACATTACAGACCACCTGAGAACGTTTGGCGACGAAAAAGTCCCCTGGGCCACAACAGTGACAAAAATATTAAGCCTGTATATTGACAATAGGAATGAAACGGGTGGGATGACGTCACGGTACTAGAAACATTGGGGCAAGTGTCCGACATAATATGTGTGGCTACTATAGGTAGGGAAAAATACAATAGAGATAGAGGCAACACAATCATATATTGTCGAACATCAATCTACATTCGACTAAAATAGCAAAGAAGGAAACTATTTTTATGGGAGATAACCATAAAATATACAATGGATTAAATTATTTTTTGAAAGAAAGAATAAGTCATTTCGAGGCATATGAAAGTGGCCTTAAAAAGGCCCTTTATGCTATTATTTGCCAACTACGTTCTGCTTTCCTCCACCAATTTCTTATCTTTTGTCTTACACTTTTTATCTTCGTTACATTCTTTTCCTCTTTCTTTTTACCTTCTCTTCATCCTCTTTATATGTTTCTTCATATTTTATTTCTTCTTCCTTTTCAATGTTTTCATTCCATTCTCTCCCCCTCTGTTTGTCTTATATATCTTAATGTTCTTCCTTTTTGTAATATATATATATATATATATATATATATATATATATATATATATATATATATATATATATATATATATATATATATATATATATATATATATATACATATATATATATATATATATATATATATATATATATATATATATATATATATATATATATATATATATATATATATATATATATATATATATATATATATATATATATATATATATATATATATATATATATATATATATATATATATATATATATATATATATACATATATATATATATATATATATATATATATATATATATATATATATATATATATATATATATATATATATATATATATATATATATATATATATATATATATATATATATATAAAGAGGAAAATATTATTCTTAGAAAATGCCAAATTTCCATATCCTAGGTAAACGTTATGCATTTCTCAACATTTGACTCTTGTTTTGAATGAAAAGCGGTTGCTCTTATAAAATAAAAATAAATTCCTTGTGTTTTCTGTGTGTGATGTTGTGTTTTCTGTGTGTGTTGATACTAGAGGCATCTGGGCCTAACTTAATGAGAACTTTCATTCATCATGCTTCCTTTAATTATAGGCTTAGCCATATAACAGTTTAAACTTTTCTCCATTTACCAAAAGGACATAAGTTGTTAAGGTTTTTCTTAAATCCGAAAGATCTTAAAATAAAAAAAAATAAAAATGTATTTGTTTTCTTTCCTTACGTTAATTAGATAGCCCATTATTAATATCAATGTAAAAATTAATTAAATCCCGGGTTTGCGATTACATGTCCTATATAGGGAATTTTATGAGGCTTTTTCGCAGGCCGGTCCACACATCGTGGCGCCATGTGACGTTACCATGCGATGTCTGTGCCCCATACTTATTCCATATGTTCCCTTCCCCCTCTATAAATTTCAATAAAGGGAAACTAACAAATAAAATTCATCATGTGTTAGTAGACTAAGATACACATACATTTCATATTTAAATGGTTTTTAGCCAGCATCCACCCTCAATTGTAGCTTCAAATCTCCATTATGATTAAACATTCTATCACACACTTCAAACTTATGCGTTATCCTTGCATTAGATGGCAAGTCCACGATTTTATTCTTAACCATAATTTATTTTACGTAAATACTAGTTCTATCAACGGTTTATTGGTGTACAATAACAGTCGTATGCACCGCATAGAGAAAATCTGAGCTGCCTGCAATACATAAATTGTCTCCATAACAAAGTAGGCGAACACCTTAGTTTTTAATGCCATTGCAATTATAAGGCAGGTTATACATGGTGGCCAGTATAAATGGTTGGAAAACCCCGAAAGAACCACTGACCCACAAGACGCTAATGGCATTTTTTTTCTCTCGTGCACACGTTAGCTGAACCAGAGACTCGAACCCACGCACACAGAGGTGAGATGGCAATGATCCGAAACGATAAGAGCTTTAGACCACTTGACAACTCCCGGACCCGCAGACATGATAAAAGACATTGAAAATTGTAAATAATATAAATCATACATAACATTTCATTTGTCTTGCATTATCTTCTTCTTCTTCTTCTTCTTCTTCTTCTTCTTCTTCTTCTTCTTCTTCTTCTTCTTCTTCTTCTTCTTCTTCTTCTTCTTCAAACTGCATAATTCTGTATTTCTTTACATTCGAATATTGATAAAATCAATTTTAATTCATTTGTGTTTGGATTTTTATCTCTCAATTTTTGTTGACATGGATATATTAAACTTATTAGAATGATAATTAAAGACGATGCAGACTATATTAACAAGTGGCACACTACGATTCCGAATGGGATCAGTGCTTGAAAATGGACTCTTCCAGAAATCAAGACGAATATGGCGGATGTTACTAATAAGCAATTATCGTTATCATATTAACTTGTATCGAAACATAAAATGTGGGACCCATTAGACAAAAATTATTATTATTATTATTATTATTATTATTATTATTATTATTATTATTATTATTATTATTATTATTTGTAGTAGTAGTAGTAGTAGTAGTAGTAGTAGTAGTAGTAGTAGTAGTAGTAGTAGTAGTAGTAGTAGTAGCAGTGGTAGTAGTAGTAGTGGTAGTAGTAGTTGTGTTATTGTTTTGTCTTATTAGCATCATCCTCGTTATTGTATATATTGTTTTTATACAAAGCACATTATTCTGTATTTCTTTATATTAAAATACTGTTTACATGAATTTTTAAACTTAAACATTTTTCCCCTCTAGGCACACTACCATTCCAACCAGAATCGGAGGTTCTGTATCAGAAATGCTCTCTTCCATAACTCAATGGGAATATGACGGATTACTATTATAAATTGACTTATCATGTCCGTAATAGTGCCGTTGCTCATGCCCAGGAGGGCAAAAAGCATCGTTAATTAAATCGTTGTAATAGAAAAAGCCGAATGAGCTCATGGAGTATATGCTAGTGAAAAATGTGTTTGATCTACATCGAACATAACAAAAACACAAAATGCTACATATATGTCCAACGCTATATTATCGCGTTCCGAATATTATCGCGGGAAATGGAATTTTCCGATTAATTTTGGACACGCGTTGTCTAGTGGTTGTTTACGTATGTAAAGCTATAGCCAGTAAGGACTCGAATATCTTATATAGCGCAATTTCCTCTCAACATTTCTATCAGTTTACAAAGAAAAATAATAAACATGACTTTTTTGTAAAGTGCATGCAATTGCGCCGATCACAGTAAACAAAACACCAGTCAAATTTGCTATACCTACAATGGATTTGATTACAAAATTTATTCAGTGTATCATCTGATGTTTGGTAATTATAGGTCATATCCTGATAGTGACATATATATCATTTCAAAGTCAAGATTGCAGTTTAATTTAATGGTAACCATTATGAACCCAAATTGACACAACGCTGCCAATGAGGCTACTTATCCAACATAAATAGGAAAGCATTAATAGTTAAACTTCATTTAAAGTTAGTAAAATAATAATAATAATAATAATAATAATAATAATAATAATAATAATAATAATAATAATAATAATAATAATAATCGATTTGTTCGGAGAGAGAGAGAGAGAGAGAGAGAGAGAGAGAGAGAGAGAGAGAGAGAGAGAGAGAGAGAGAGAGAGAGAGAGAGAGAGAGAGAGATTTATCTTGCCACATTGCACCTATACAAAGTAATATTTCTTACTGCTGTTGTTATCATATATTTCAAATTAACTGACATTAGTGTGTTCAATTTACTCATTGAATCCTTTATTTTGGTGAAAAAATTTAGCAAGTGCAAGCATGGATGTTGCATCTTATTACCAAGTTGAAATTTGTGTTTAGTTATAATATGTGTTACCATACATAATTTGGGTAAATACCGCGTTAATAGAGAGTTGTTCTCCCTTGGCACGGTAATCTAGGTCAGCCGCCATATGCGGTTTTATTTACGTTAACGCCATTGGATTAGCCGATATATTTTACCGTATTTAATAGATACAAAATCATAGAAACTTTAACTGTATAAGTGTGAACTATTTTATAGACTGTTTAAGAAGAATGGAGATTTGAAAGTTAACATGAGGATGAAAGTTGGACAAAAACCATACAATTGTGGAATTTGTGATAAAATGTTTAATCAGAGTGGACCTATAAAAAACTGAAATGAGCATTCCTCCTGGATAAAAATCATTCAAGCATGAAGTGTGATAAAATGTTTAATAGGGTGAGCATTTAAAACACCACCTGATAATGCATACTAGTGAAAAACCGGTTAAAAGTGAAGTGTGTGATAAAGTGTTTAATCAAGTAGGACTTTAAAATAGCACATGAAGACACATACTGTTAACATTCATTTGTGAAATGTGTGATCAATTGTTTATTAATAGTGGACTTTTAAAACGGCACATAAAGACCCAGACTTGTGAAAAAACATTTAAGTGTGAAATGTGCTGTAAAATGTTTAATAAGAGCCAAGAATTAAAGCAGCACATGATGATTCATACAGGAGAAAAACCATTCAAGTGTGACTTGTGTGGTAAAATGTTTAGGCAGCGTGGACATTTAAAACAGCATATGAGGATTCATACTGGAGAAAAACCATACAAATGTGAAGTATGTGATAAAATGTTTAATTGGCGTGGAGGTTTAAAGCTGCACACAAGGATTCATACTGGAGAAACACCATTTAAGTGTGAAGTTTGTGCCAAAATGTTTAATCACAGTGTAGGTTTAAAACTACACATGAGGATTCATACTGGAGAACAATCATTAAAGTGTAAAGTTTGTGATCAAATGTTTAATCGAAGTGGATATTTAAAGCAGCACATGATGATCCATACCGGAGAAAAACCATTCAAATGTGCAGTGTGTGATAAAATGTTTAACCGGAATGGAAATTTAAAAGAGCACATGAGAATTCATACTGGAGATAAACCATTTAAGTGTGATGAGTGTGATAAAATGTTTAATCATAGGAAAGTATTAAAACATCACATGCTGATCCATACCAGAGAAAAACCATTCAAGTGCCAGGTGTGTGATAAAATGTTTAATAAGAGTGTAGCTTTAATTTTGCACATGAGGATACATACTGGAGATAAACCATTCAAATGTGAAGTGTGTGATAAACAATTTAAGAGGAGTGAACATTTAAAACGGCACATAAGGATTCATAATGGAGAAAAAACATTAGGTGTTAAGGTGTGATAAAATGTTTAATCGGAGTGTAGATTTAAAGCAGGACATGAGGATTCATACTGGAGAAAAGCCAGTAAACTGTGAAATGTGTGATTAAAGGATTAGTTATAATGGAATTTTAAAACAGTACATGAGGAGCCATACCAGAGAAAAACCATTCATGTATGTGTCAAGGAATTGTATACATTTATTCCTTTATTAACTACATATATTAGGTATTGATTTTGTTGTAAAACGATACTGCTACCGAGGGTGATTGATGTATATTCTACAATAGTTCGAGACAGTGAGTTTGGTTTATAGTGTACCACAAATGCAAAGTACTTTTGTTGGGAAAACCAGAATACATGAATTGCACAGATGACGTAGAGCTACATTGGTGTATAAATACCTCACAATGTCATCAGTTCGTAAAATTACAAACCATTTTGTCAGTCAGAGGTCTTATTTTGTCAATAGAAAATAATCATTTCTTGTACACAAACAATATTAATGACAAGAACATTTATAATGAACTAACAACATATATTATATACTCAATAATGAAACTCAAAAGAGAAGATCCTTAATTCAACAATATTAATGACAAGAACATTTATATAGAACTAATAACATATATATATATATATATATATATATATATATATATATATATATATATATATATATATATATATATTTTCAATAATGAAAGTCAAAAGAGAAGATCCTTAATTCAATTATTGTTATTTAAATGCTTTGAGATGGATCATCACCTCAACAAAACAACAAATACGATAACATGGCCTTGTAGAATAAGGAGAACAGAAAGGTGCAATACCTATGCTATGAGATTTGTAGTATGGGTCATACCAGATCTCCTCAAAGGCATAGCCATGCTAGAACATTACAAACACAAGGAAATGTGGAAACATACTTTACAACATGCACACACCCAGTAATATAAATATACACATAAATACCTAACATGCTAACTGTACCAACTTTCCTCTTTCTATTTTCTTACTGTACCACACACACTAAATTAATACAGGTTCTACAGACCAAGAAGATTAGTAACAGCTATAACTGAATTTCTCCAGTCACATATGAACCACTCAACTAATAACTCAAAGAATTTGACCTGTATATAGTTAGTTCTACAAAAAAACAAAAGAAACAAGATAACATGAAAGAAATAGCACGAACATATAGCATACATTGGACAATACTGATCCCTTGCAAGGATCACTAATATTAAATAAAACTCCAAACCCAGCCAGGGTTGAGGAGCATTTTGAATACTAGAATAGGTGGTGTATAAACACTAAATCAAAATTCATAAACAAATTAAACTAAACTTAACACAAACAATATATGGTACTGTATGTAGGCAGTTGCATTTATATTTTGATTAAATTTCAGCATACAGTACCAAGGCCAGATATAAGCATACGTTGCAGTCCACTCCCAGACGCATGTAAAATATCCATTAAATGCCAGAAATTATCACACACAAAACTTATTTATTGGTAATTATTGTTCTTTAAAACAGTATTACAATTTATATCATATAAAGATATTCATAATATTTCACTTTATTTATGTCGTATTTCATGCATCCGAACTATCAGTTCTAGCAACTTTAGCACAGTGCTGAATCTCTTTGAAATCTTCATTACTTTTCCATTTACCTAACAAAATACTTGTCTACATTTGCAAACAGCATTTTGTTCAAGTCCCATGATTTCAAGTTCGCAGGCAATATTTATGCGGCAACAATCGGAAATGAAATCAATAACAATGATCGCCCTGCGATTTTGTTTTCCTTATTGGCGATAAAATATAAGATCTGGCGATATTTTCGGCAACAACACTTTTGGCTGATAAAATAGACATATACAGTCGTAGGTTTGGAGTAGAGAAATTAATATCCACCATGACAGGAGGCCACAAAATTGGATACAAAAATGCACTGAAATCTATTGTCACATAAACAAATCCTTATTTAATATTGATAGACCACCCTAACAGTGCATTCATATATTAAAACCAGCTTATGCTGATATCTGGCTTGGATATTATATGTTGTCAAAATAGCCATACAACTAACTACAATCGACCACTTCTGAGGGTGGGAAAGTGAAATGACTACAGTCAACGACACGAAATCAAATTAAAAAAAAAAAAAAAAAAAAAAAACAGAACAAAATAGTTTTGCTGTAACTTCAATGAAAACTGATTACCTCTGAAACAACGATGTATACTAAGGAATTTTATTAAAAAATGTCTCGATGTTCTACAATTATTTGATGTTCTTAGTACTTTCTCTTTTACATATTGCAGGTTATCTTCAAAAATTTGACATTCCATTCCTTGGATTAATGCATATTATTCAATTACTTAGGCCCTTAATGACGCACGAATGAATGACATAAGCAATTAAATAACTATCGCTTTTACACCTTTCTTGTGTATATCTTCTATATAGTGACATATTGATTTGTTGATTTGTTGAAAAGAGTGATAATCCCTTTGATACTAGAACTGCAACGTATTTTCCTTCTCTTATTTATAAACGATAAGCGAACTTCTGTAACCATTAATATTTTTGATGTAAGCTTCAGTTAAAATCCTGACAATATGCATGCAGTGAGGTATGCTTCTTGTGTGTGAAAAGTTTAAACGACTGACACATTAGTCTTCGTTGATTGGTCATTTTTATGGAACTAAAACGTTCACTAACCGTGTTGCATTATTATATGACCACAAATAAGTACAATAAATTAGGCTGGGTCAAATTGTCTTGGCATTGAATTGTCTTTGGAGTCGAAATATCCAGGTTGAATTGTCTTTGCAGTTCAATTGTCCTAAAGTTGATATGTTCTTGGGTTGAAATTTCGAGGAACTCGAGAAATGCGGTCTTAATAAGCACTGCAGTCAGATAAATTCATGTAAATTCACAGACAATTCCGGTTATTTTTGTCTAATTTATATATGTTTATGTACATTTTACTGTATCAAACTCTAGAGTGACAATATTATAATTATATTAAGCTTGCTTTAATGTTGTTTGAATCTAAAATTGATACGTTTGCAAGATTAGTTGTGTCCCTTTATTTCGCACGCCAAAAATTATTAATAAACTTTCATTAACGAAATATTTTACAAACTGATTACATGATTCAGACACGTACAATAATTGTTATATATTCCTTGTTTTCTCCGTTAACCTCACGTTGTCAGAATGGGTCAGTATTATACGATACTTAACACGTTCATGTTGCACGCAAGATCATGACACGTGGAGTAAAAATGGTAAAGTGAATCAGGAACTACTTTATAGGCAAAACATATGCACTCATCTATTACAATTAAGGTTTCAGTTTATTAAAATTTGTTCGTGGATGAACTAAAGCAACTGTTTTGTCTATTTGAACATAGAGATGAGAAGGTGAACAGTATGGACGAATTTTCTGAGTCATAAATGAAACTTTAGATTAAGCAAATGAGTGAATGCGATATTGGTAATGCCCACAAGAAAAAGAGAGACTGTTACGAGTCTATGCCCTTAAAATAAGTAACAGAAAAGAGTGAAGATAACAAGCTTTGTAAAATTTTACAAATAATTTATTTCCCAAGAAAACATAAAACGTTCTGAATGAAACTGATGTCGAGTCCCGATGAAATCCGAATATAAGGGCGACCATTTTTTTGTGGTCACCTAGGCGCTGTTGTGTCAACAGTCTCTTGCTGAATCACAGAAAATATTCTAGATTTGAATTCAGTAAAATTTGCAACGAGTGTCTATTCACGAATTTTGTCAGACCACTTTTATATTTCCAGTGAAAACAATCATTACAATTCAATAATATGAACAAAATGAAACTCATCCCAAAATCTGTCACAGGTAATACAATTATCGTGTCAAGTGTTTTAAGCCAAACTTAATAAATCTTTATTAAAAACATCAATTATACGACTAATAAAGACGCAAAACAGATTCGCGGATGAGGGCCAACAGTTCATTCTTCTGGAAAAATTGAAGTTTGTTACCAATTGTCACATTATACTTTCACGCAGCAAGCGTATTACCTTGAGTCTATTAAATGATTTTTACTTTGAAAGAGATAACAAATAAACAAAAAATTGTTTACCAAAATTGTCATTGATATTGAAACAAGATCAGTAACTAGATATAATATTTCTATTATTTGTCGTTTGCGTCAATAAAATTAAAAGATAAAAATAAGGTCAGTCAGTCACACAGAACTGAACTCACCGTTTGGACAATGTGAAATCCAGTAAAGAATGCTAAAATAATTTGAAACAAGCAATTAAATTAAATATACACAATAAAGATGAAGTAGTGAAAATACCATTCTGATCATTAAAGCATTTATTTAGGAGAAGTGCTTGTTACTTTTCGTTAATAGAATGGTGCAGACTATAACCAGTGCAAAATATCACTGAAAATAATATAGATAGTAAGGGATATCGCATATCTATAAGATATGTACAATGCCATATTTGTAAGTGCGAGATTCATCAGAAAAATGTAAGTGAAGGTTTTGGAAGAAACATTGAAATGTCTCAGATCAACACACGGGCTGCTTTGTAATTTTGCGCATTAACTTGTTGATACGATGTTTCTGATTAAGGTTGGCAATATACGCTATACAAAACAAAGGTCATAACAACACGGGACTGATGCAAGTGACCAGGTATACACGTCTTCTGTAGCTATTTAGAAAATGACAAAAAATATACTTACATTTTTGCATCTTGAATTTCCTCAAAATGTAATTCCTTAGTTCTGCAAATCTGCATTTTTTGAGTTAAGTCCTGGGTTGTAAAGCTTCTATGCATATTTCGAAACTGTGCTGTAATTTTGACTATACAATGCAATATCTTCCTACTTACTGCACTCAAAATGAAATGAATATTGTAGTCCACGGCGTCTTTTTGAAAATTATCATTGAAAGAGTTCATATTTTCTTCAGCATTATGATTCCATACATTAATTGATCGAACAGAAGGACACATGCAGGTCAGTCAAGGTGTGTCCTCGCTGCTCAAATCAGATGTTTTTCATTTAGAATTGACACCAATAAATCCATATAGCTGAAACGAGAGATTAGTCTGTTTAATTGTGGAGAATATCAACTCGTTTTGTCGCATAGATCTATTGCACTCCCAAGGTTCACTATCCAACCGAAAAAAACCTCGTTCATATGTCCCCGTGCATATTCAGAAACATACATAATGCGACACTTTAATATTACACAAGGATAATATACACAAACATTTAATAGAACAAAGCCAGATATAGAATGACAGTCATAGAAGCCAGAGTAACTACTTGTTCTTCTTGTTCTTCCTGATATCATTCCAATTATTATTATTATTATTATTATTATTATTATTATTATTATTATTATTATTATTATTATTATTATTATTATTAAAGGCACAATAGTGCAGCTGAGGGTGAATTTTCGTACAAATATGTTCGGATTTTTATGCATATCAAATGATTGAATACCTTTTTAAATGTAATTCTGGGGGAATATCATGTGCATAGAGGTTATCATTATGAAATACGAGCTGCATGAAATCTTCGTAAGTAGAAGAACGAATATATTCTCTCCATATTGAAATCCCGCTCGGCAGTCATAAGCAGACACCGAGTGAATAACACCTAATTCCAGTGACCGAAATTTTCATAATTATATGCCAAATTGTAAAGACTGAAGCTGTAAAGATAGATAGATAGATAGATAGATAGATAGATAGATAGATAGATAGATAGATAGATAGATAGATAGATAGATAGATAGATAGATAGATAGATAGATAGATAGATAGATAGGTATGTATGTATGTATGTATGTATGTATGTATGTATGTATGTATGTATGTATGTATGTATGTATGTATGTATGTATGTATGTATGTATGTATGTATGTATGTATGTATGTATGTATGTATGTATGTACTTACATACATACATACATACATACATACATACATACATACATACATACATACATACATACATACATACATACATACATACATACATACATACATACATACATACATACATACATACATACATACATACATACATACATAGAATTTATAGTTGCTTTGAGAGGATAAACATTTGTATTTTTTTCAGTCAATTAAGTCATTACTAAATAATACCAAGTCATTACTAAATAATTAAAAAGAGATATTATGATACGGTTTGTTAACTTGAACAATACAAAAAGAATGAACTTATTTAGTTATTTAAACCTGGTCAAATTGATTTCTACTTTCTACTGGAAATGTGAATTTCTGTTAATTCTTTGTAGCACAGAGATAATATTATTTAGTGAAAACAATCGAGTTACTCGAAATGTTTTGCTTGGTAAACTGTTTGCCAGGATAAGCTTTGCAAATAATATTATTAAGGTAGGAAAAATATTAATCCTAGAGAGTGAACTGTAAATATGACAACACTTTATATTTGACCTTGTAAATTAATGGGTTCGAAACGTCAAGCACCTTGGGTACGAAACCACCAGCTCCTCGGGTACGAAACGACTAGAACCTTGGGTAAGAAACGACCAATTTCCACTGGGTACGAAATGACATAGGTACGGAATGACCAGATTTGAAACTAATGATACATACAGATGTAATTTGTGATGTTGAACATGAGTGAGTTTTGAAACTTTATGAAACACATTCTGTTGAGAAATCATTTGTATGTGTCTTTTGTGATGAAAGATTTAGTCACATTGGAAATTTACATGTGTCCATAATGGAGTAAAAACATAATCGTTAAGTGTGCTATACAAATTTTAGTGGTAGTGGACATTTGCAAATGCAAATGAGAATGCATACTGGTGTATAACCATACAACTTTGAAAAAGAAAGCTTAATCAGAAAGAAGATATGAAAACCATATGTGTTGAATGAGTGATAACAAATTTAGTAAGAGATTTTTCTTGTACATCTAACTGGATAGTTTCGCATTTTGACCTCCTCCTAATTTTTAGGGTAGAAGACATGAGCCTAATTATCCCAACCATAGGATTTATAAATTAACACACAATCTATATTTGTAATGTGGTTTACATTTCCATTGAGTTAGGCTTGAAAATAGGTTTGCTTGTTGGTGACTGCCTGTCACAGACTAACATTGTAGATCAAATTTGTAGCTTGGGCTGCAAATGAGCGGCCGAATTAGCTTAGTATTTACATGTGTCTGCTACAGAAGTAAAGATCTATAAATATACATGGTTGAGGGGTGATGAAAGGTATGTTAAGTTGTTACAGCACTAGTGAACTTTAGAGATGAGTATGGTACATACTGATTCTCTTAGCCGCCTTGTCTCAGGATAATGTTCAAAATAGATCTTTTTTTGTCAAAAATGAATGCAAATAGAGGAGTTGGTTGTAGTATCGGTTTAGTATAAAAGCCAACAGTTGTATAATGAATTAACCTTAATACCTCAGTCAGAATCTTACACGTATCCTTTAAACAAAAGTCATTATTAGTTTTTTATCTTTAATGTAATATTATCATTTTGTCTGCAATTAGACATCATCGAATGAAAATTTGCCAAAAATTTTCCAGTGATACTGGACTAAAATCATCTATCAAGTGTGTGGTACACAATTTACCAATAGTGGACATATAAGCACACACACACACATACACACACACATGCGGATTCACATCAGAGATGAACCATTCAAAGTGCGAAGTGTGCTATCAACTATTTAATTAGAGTTGAACTTAAAGAACAGCACAGGAAGATACATATTGGAGAAGAGCCATTTAAGTGCGAACCATATGTGTCTGCAGTTTTATCAATAAAGCACGAAGAAAATTCTTCAACATGAAATCACCTTAACGGTATTATAAATTAACATAAGGAATGCAAGCTTGACCACAACCCTCTGCTCCATTCGGCTTTTCTCTCGCGTCTTTTATCCCTTCAGAATCGCACGAAGACTGAGACACTACACATATCCAGTCAAACAAAAAACAGTAACGAACCAACGCATCACTCAACGACGACCATCGTATGAATCTTATCCGGCGAATTAACCTTTATTTTCACCATTGCGGTCACCAACCATGAAAAGAGAAATCTTTGCAGGAATGCGCAAGAGTTTGTTTGAACACAAAACTAGGCCTAGCTACTGATGGCTTGATGAATACATTGCACTATATTTTTGCTACATCACAACACTAGAACACACCTGGCTAAGGCAACTGGCATCTCAGAAGATAAGGTTGGTCAATTTATTTCGAAAAAATAACACGCTGAACAAGGTTTTGCTTTCCTCAGGCAATGTTTACAAATTTTGTTGCCCTATTCGCTTGGTAGCGTAACCCAAGATTGTGTATCCTGAAATCACAATAGAGTATGTAATCACCTTTATTTAGCGTTTATATGCACCAGGGTCCTTTTTCACATAACAAGCCACTGATGAATTTGTCTTTTTATAAATTACCAAATTCAGGACTTATACTACCCGACGAAGTATGCGAAACAGTTGCCTGAGAAATGGTAACTTTGCCTTCTTTTGTTAGGAAAGCTAAAAGTTCTTCGCTCTCTGAATTTTTAGACACAAGTCGGCTGTTAATTTTGACATGTGAGATTTTCCCTCTCTTTAGCCAGTTAGTCCTGGCACTATTGAAAACGAAGGCGAAATATATTTACGTGGTGTTGATACCAATCAGCTTAGGGCGACCAAGAAAAATAATATCAAGAAAGTATAGAAGAACAAGCTTAGTAATATTTAACAAATTAATTTGTTTCCCTAGAAAAAACAAGGTAATAAGAAACAGTACTTACGGTATAAGAATGAAATCCAAACTGAATCCAATAATTAAAATATAGATATCTATTCAATGAAAAGTTGTAAATGGTCACAGTTTGAATCCTGAAATATATACCAAGATGGAAGGCAATGACATGCTCCTTAACTACCAGTGTTATCGTGTCAACAAAACCTTGTTGAATCACAAAAACTAATATTCCAGTTTAGAAGCTCTGAATACATTTCGATAAATGTCTCTTTCAAAGAATTCAAGTAGGAGCACTTACAGGTAATTTTCTCCAGAGAAATTAATCATTAATGCCAACAACAATAAAAGGTCAACTAACACTGGTCACCACAAAACACCTTTCAGAATATTAGGTTTAAACCTAAGTGGATATTTCTTATAAAATAAACAGCTATTCAGCTAACGTTCGACGCAAAAGAGATTCCAGGATGCAGACACATGATCAACAATTAGAAAATCGTGAAAACTTGTCCAAATGTCTAATGTCACGTATAGCCTTAAAGGTACTCACTCTGTGTAAAAAATGAAATATTTATTTACTATACACTTTATATGACTTTTGCATCTATATCAACAAATATATAAAACAACTGACTTTTTATTTTAGTTCTAACAGAACGGAACTGAATTTCTACAAATATAGAATTCAGTAGATAAGATTATCATTTCAATAATACTTTTATATATTTAAACTAACCTACAAATAATTAAATTACATATACGTAACAGTGTAAAATGGTAGGCTGCTAATGCAAAATATAAATCGTAATGGACCCAGAAATGAACCTCGTCGTCATCCATCTATAATTGATCTAGGTTCAGACAAAACATTATTTTATTTAAACTCGTTGCGTTCTCTCACTTAATTATAAAGTAAACCAACTGATTGTGCTTTCAACCGTGATCAAGCGCTTATCAGTTAGAACAAGAAAGATTCTCATGAAATGCATCTGTCTAAAGCCTGATTGATCAGGGTGTAAAGGTCACTGTTTCGTTCAATGTGGCATGAACGAGCTATGGACATATTTTTCCATCCATTTTGACAAGTTGGAAGTAACGAAATTAACTGGTAGTTTTAATCATCATTCTTAGAACCATAATATGCTATTGTTTTCCAGTTTTTCCTCTAATTAATTTTAATATCCAAATGTATTTTATAACTTGACAACTATTGCATTCATGATTACATATTAAACTGGTTGGAATATAGTCATAATCGGCAATCATAAATTGATACATTCGAGGATGTGATTTGATGGACGATTGTATGCTGTATCAGGTCAGGTTTTGCGGAGAGTCAAAAATTTTAAAAGGGTCCCTATTTACCTGGAATGGGCATCAAAACGCTAAGTCTGTCTATTTAGTCCGTGTCTATAATGTCGAAAAATTGTTCAAGAATAAAATGGTGACCAAACTTCAAATGAAAAGCAGTTTATTTGCTTGGAGAAAGGGGGAGACGGTTGTGACCGAGCGTCATGTGCCAAGGGCGCCAAAACGAGGAAAATAAAATTATTCGTTATCTAATATGCACCCGAAGGGGGCGCCAAGTTTGTCACATGGCGCTATGTAAGGGGATGTCATATTTATGTTTTGTCTCAGGGCGCTAAGTACCCTCGCTACGCCACTGGTGACAAGTGACTGTACCTTTGTGTGTCTGTGTACTTTTTGTGACCCTGACTCCATACTCCAGTTACATATTTGAATAAAACTGTTTGTTAAAACCATGTATATTCAAAATATGAACTTGGGGAAACATAACACAAATTCTTTTCCGCTTTGATGAAATGCCTGGAAGAAGTGTTAGAAGACCTCTGATGACGATCTGGTAAGAATTGATAAACTGATTAATGAAATTGCTATCTTTTGAGTAATTGTACATATCCTAATGCTCTTTGTGCATAAAGCTGAATGGTGGGGACGGGGAAGTGCAAACATAATGCAATAAATCGAGTACCTGTCGGGTTTTGCAATTATATAGCAGCAGAGAGGGTGAACCGACATTTTGCCTGAGACCTTATTTATAAAAAATAAGCATCATACGGCGATGAAATTTCAGCATCTGCGATGTCAAACCAGCACCTCTAAATATGCTTCCTTGGAACCCCAAAAAGGTTATTTGGACTGTTAACGCGACGAATGGCTTATATTTCAGTTTCTTACGTGGCGCGTTTACGTGCTATTCACTTACCGTTTGTGGAACTGCTATCGTAATAACAATACTTCAGAATCTATATATCACAGAATCTGTGTTATATTTATTTTTTAAACATATGTTTTGTTATGTGGAGTC
>JAEAOA010001351.1:127500-269216 GCA_016746295.1 Potamilus streckersoni
CCGTTGAGAATCATTCCAAGAAGACATGAAGAATATGGCACTGAATTATAATTCGGATGATGTTGAAGTTGAACAATTATTGAATAATTTTTGTGCATTTCCATCGTTTGTGGCTCACTTAACTCAAAAGAAATATTCATGTTCGCCATCACGTCACGAATTTCTTGACATAGTTGTGTGGAGTATGGACATGGCGGATTATGGAATACCCTATACGATCATCATAACGTTATATCGGTTCATATTGTTGCTTGTTATCCTGGATTTTATATATTTAAAATAAAAACTTAGATTTGGAAGCACCTTTACTCGTTATGAAGAATAGGGGTCATGGCGAATACAACAAGAAAATATGTTTGATTACGTTGCATTGGCCAAGCTTAACATCGCGGAGACATATTACGATGATGACAATCAGATACCAGTATCAACGTCACCGTGTATATTTGAACCCGTGGCTAGACATAAAACTGTATCTCTCAGCGGAGCAGATGGCGCCGGCAAAACAACACTTGAGATTAAATTATTTCAGCAGAGGTTATATATGATCGTGTTGACACCTACACACAAACTAGCAAGAGAAATAAAGCAAGAAAATAGGATCTCAAAGTTATCATAATTTCTTCAGATGGTGCAGAAATGCGTGAGTGCCATCGCGGGTCGGCAAAATACATTCCAAAATTCATCATCTGGAGCGAAATTTCTACGGTGTCGCTAGAAACACTAAAACTATTTCTCGATTTGTTACTAACAAAATATAATGCTGTGATTATGTGCGGCGATCATTGTCAATTACAACCTTTCGTCACGCAGTCTCTGCGCCAGTGGTTAGAAACGTTTGTGGATTTTACGAAGAAATAAATATGATGCTGATGAAGCCATGAAAGAATTAAAAAGATTTATCATAATACAACCAGATAAAATGCAATGTTACATAGTGCGTGAAATAATTCCGGAAACCCGTCCAAATGATTTTTGTAATTTTGTGGACTCCAAATGATTAAAAAGTCATACGTAAAAAGATAGTTCTTGATAGATTGCTATAACAATTATTCCTGCGTCAACTAAATCGCTGCTTTATCGTCAAGCGACAAAATATTGAACCGAAATTCCAGGGAGAAATGAATAACTCACCGTGGAAATTAGAATATGCTATAACAATTCACTCGTCACAGTGACTTACTATCCCTGATACAAATATCTGGATCATCAATGATAACATCGAGCAGTCAAATTTAGTTTATCCTGGTAATTTTCCCAACAAAGCTGCGATATCACCTCCCTTCTTTGTGTTTAAAATAAATTTGGGTTTTCTTTTTTTGTGCCACAATCTTCAGACTTATCTGTCATTGCGCGGTTCTAATTTGTTGCTATTATTGTTGTTAATTCAGTGGTGGATGTGGCTGCTCTGCATCGAACACAATATAAATTCATATTATTTATCATATGGATATAATTGATTTTTCTGCGAGAGGAAAAGATGAGCCATTCAAACAGTATTCAGCGCTACCGAATTCTATCAGAACGATAATAATAGGTTCATCTGGATCAGGCAAAACATAAGTATTTCTTAGTCTGTTAGTGAGATGTCCGAAGTGGGAGAAGCTGTATTTAGTAGTTCCATCCGTAGATGATAAATGATGCTACAAAGTACTTAAAGATTGTAATTAAAATGCAAAATGTTTGATGAATCAAGGAAATGATGACAGTGACGTCATTGACTTTATAACTGACATTGATGAAGTGCCATCCGTGGGATTTAATAATTCAGTAGTATACGATTCGTCATGCTGGACAAACAATCAAATTCAGCTCGGATGTTTTCCAGAGGTAGATATAAAAATATAGACGTGGTTTATGTTACACGGCGTTATACACAAATTCCAAAAAGTGATCAGATAACTATAATAGTCTTGTTGTGTTTAATATAGCCGATATACATACGCTGCGAAATATTAATCAAATTTTGGTGTTCAGGGAATATGACATGATTAAATTAAAAATGTTTTTTTTCAAAAGTTCAAGCAAACTCGTTTGGTATTATATCAATAAACTTGCATGGTCCTAGTTCGAGGTATAATATAGGTATTGATATATTATAAATTAAAAAAATAAACATCACCAACACGTAGAATGTGTGACGGTTTTCACTTTATTGCTTCATCAGACTGAATTCAAAATGAATTCAATACCATTGTTTACGTCATTAAATTTAATATGTTTCTAAGTGATAAATGAACAATACGACATTAACAAGACGACGTCACGTTTACATTTTTAATCTGTCGTATTCTTTATCGAATAATTGATATGTAAATATGTATATATAAATTTGCTAATATTTAAAAACATAAAAACACATAAAACTGGATCGTAAAGTTACATATATCTCTAATGCAAATAAGAGATATATGTATCCGTAGGTATCGATATAATATTTTGTACTTGCTGTCAAGGGGAATAACTCTGTCAAAATAATAAAATAATGAATTAATTATTTCCCCGGTGACCTAAGCCGTCGGTCAAAGATAAAGCACAACTGAGCAAAAGACCGCAACATGTAGAATCATTATTTGTATCCTCGCTATACAAGTCCTTACTAGTAAAGTCAAATGGAAAACCATTCTACATTTTACCCTTGCTCAAAAGTATATAGGAGCCTTCTCTAAGTTGTAGATATTTCGCGCACACTTTCTCGTAAACAAAAGACAACACTCCCATTAGGTTCTGATATTATGATATAAAATTATGGTACAGAAATTAAAAAGTATATAGGACTATGTTGGTTCATATAAAATTTGTGTAGAGAAATCAAAAAGTATATAGGACTATGTTGGTTCATTTAAAATTTGGGTAGAGAAATTAAAAAGTATATAGGACTACGTCGGTCCTTACAAATTGGGATTAGTTACAAATTGAATAGCTTGGTTCAATTCAGTGGCTTGGATGACATAAAAACTGACTTACCTTAGAAGCCGCCTTTCAGAAATGTAATCGCCTGATTCAGATTTCACAATAATAAACGAATCACTCGTTTATTTTCAAATGAACGTATCATTGTTCCTTACAAATTAAATTAAATAAATAAATTAATAAAATTAAATAACCTTGTTCAATTTCATAGCTTGAGACCGACTTACATTAGAAGCTGCTTTTCACAAACGTAATCCTAAAATAGCCGGATCAGAATTCATAACAGTAAACGAATTACTCGCTTTCTTTCACTGTAACAAAATTAATCAGCTGAACAAATCATGTATTACTCCATATTACGAGTGGTAATCGATGTCGCAAGTGGAAGAAAAAGACGATTTACCATATAATCCATAATCCATATTAAGAGTTGAACAAAAGCGGTAACTAGCCGAACAAATCAGGTATTACTCCATGTTACGAGTGGTAATGGATGTCGCGAGTGGAACATAAAGAAGAATTACCAAATTATTCATAATCTATGTTAAGAGTTGAACAAAAGCAATAACCTCTTTACAATAATTAACTTAGAATGGGCATTCTGATTTGGAAACGTATGTTATTGAACAAAAGGGAAAGCCTCTTTACGATTCTGATTGGATCACGTAGTTATTCCACGCCATTTCGGAATCTTTACAATAACGCTTTCTGATTTGGGACACGTCATTTTGGAATATATAAAAGCCGAGCTTATTTGAAAACAAAGGTTAATTAAAGCCATAGTCAGAAATCTTTGTTCGTATTTGCAGGTAAGAATTTTCCATTACTTACATTAACGATTTTTGTAGTAACTTGTATTTTTTGAATTTACTTTTATGTACTACTATAATGTAATGAAATATTTTATTGTTTCTATGTTCATTTGTATGAATTCGCTAGCTTTATAGGATTCTTTAAATAATACAGTATAATGTCCAGTGATCGTATGTAGGTTATTATTCTGAATTGTATGAAACAAAATACATTACTTGAAATGATTATAACATCAGTCGTAAGTATTGAATTTTTAGGTTTTTTTTAATTCAAACAATATTTTAATCACTTGTCAGCATTCTAAAATGCAGAGAATTTTTCAAGCATATGAAGCAATTGATCACAGAGAAATTATTCAAATGTATTATGATATGTATTATAATATGTATTGCATGAATAAGTGTATCTTTAGAAAATAGTTTGATATATATATCAATAAAAGTTAATTAAAGCTCCAAATCAGAAATATCTGTTCGTATTTACAGCGATTCCCGCTACCGGAGATTCTCCAAAGACGTACCACTGTTAAGCGACACTTTACTCTTAAAGAGATCACTATTTTCTCTATCTCTTCCTCTCCGATTCAGAGCCGAAGATTACTTTTGACATGTAAGAAGTGAGAAGAAGGAGCAGAAGAGAGGCTGAACAGACAACTTTGCCTAAAACCTTATTTTTGAAATCTAAAGGTTCCTACGAAGGCTGAGAAAAAACTTTTTTGCCTTAATAATGCAAACTTCTCTAAATGACCAGATTTTTTGCTCGATTTATTCACGATGTGGTCACTATAAGTATGTCGTTCAGCCTCTCTGCTGCTATAAATTAACCAAAGACTTTATCTAAACCTACACGATACCTTAATCTTGGATCATGTAAATTTATCGTTATAAATCCAAAAGTAACAGCTTGTGCTTTAGAAATGAAATTTTTAAATTTAATCATATTCACGTCCCCTGAAAACCAAGTATAATAAATATTTTGCAAAGTATAATTATCTACGCCATTAAACCCAACCAATATTATAGTTATCTCTGATCACCTTAGGTATCTGCGTATATCTCTGTGCAACATAAATCACGTCAGTATATTTTTGTCTGACTCTAGAAAATATTCTAGCTGGATTGGATTGTTTGTTCAGCCTTGCATCATCGTACACTACAGGGTTATTAATGAATCCATCTAAGTCATATACGGATGGAGCTTCATCAATATCGGCAATAAAATCTATGATATCAATTTTGTCCAGTAATTTCGCATTTTGATTAAAATCTTTAAGTACTTCGTAACATCGTTGATCATCTACAGATGGCGCTACTAAATACAAATTATTCCATTTCAGCCATCTTATTATCAGGTTAAGCAATAATTGCGTCTTATCAGATCCAGAAGGACCTATTATAATGATTCTGATAGAATTTGGTAACGCGGGATTGTGCCTTTCTGGCTCTTGTTTTCGTGTCGCAGAAAAGTCAATTATATCCATACAATAATGATATGAGTTTATATTGTGTTTGATGTACAGCGACAACATCCACAGTTAGATTGTCAACGGCAACAACAAAATATAAGAGAAACGCATACACAGGCAAGTGTACAAAATGTGGTACAAAAAATATAAATTTGTTTCCTCGTCGTAAATAGTGCGTGGTCGTGATATAGCCGTTTCGTTAGGGAAATTGCCGGGAACTCCATGGGCAAAATATCTGGTGAGAAACATCTTCCCGGATATAATTATTGTGGTCCCGGAAATCGTCTCGATATCAGACTCGATAACCAAGATCGACCAAAACCTGGAGAGTATCCAGTAAATAAAATTGATCAAGCGTGTCACACTCATGATATATCGTATAAAAATCCTGATTTGTAACAACGGCAACTCGCAGATATAAAGTCGATTCACTCGTTAAATTCTATACCTAATAAATCTCTCAGAGAATCTCTCACTAGTTTCCTAATAACATCTGCTATGAAAGGTATAATAATGATAGGGGCTGGTAATTAATCAACTGATTATTATAATGTAATCTGTTTATTATTCCCCGAAAGGGTATTGGTGAGGCAAGGGAACGATTAGCAAACTTGCCACTTCAGCAAAAGTTTCACGTGATGTTGCTGCAGCGTGGTTAGCACGACAGGCAATATGGCAAATCTTTCTAAATCCACCTAAAGAAATTCAATACTCACATTTCGATGTTACTGCTCCTAATGAAGTTCATCAAGCGGATATCTTGTTTTTGCCACACGATGCCATTAAAACATTAAAACAGGTAGACTTCATCACACATACAGATACATGTTAACTGTCGTTGACGTTGGAAGCAGATAAAAAGAAGCTGAACCGCTATCAACAAAAAGTTGCATCTGAATTAAAACGAATTTATCAGCGAGGACCATTACAATGGCCAAAACTACTACAGGTTGATCCTGGCATCAGAATTTCTTGGTGCAGTGTCATTGTTGATGAACAAGCACAACGTTGAAATCAGACAAGGACGCACGGAGAATCATCGTGATCAGGCAATCGTTGAACGATCTAATCGAACACTTGTAGAGCGGTTATTTGGGTATCAATATGCAAAGGAAATCTCCACAGATACAAGATCTCGTGAATGGGTTGCGAGGTTACCGAGTGTAATAGCTGCGCTGAATAAGGAAGTTACTCGTGCAACGTCTATGAAACTGTCTGATGAGATCACAAAAATATATACCGATAAAACGTAAATCTATTTCTCAACCAGTACTAAGCAATGTTACGGTTATATATTTATAGGAACCTTGCGAACTCGAAGGAGTCAGAAAATGGGCAACTGATCCAATTTGGAGTGTAACCACATACAAATATCCAGCGTGGTACGGTCCCCAGGTAAATCTGCAGTCTACAAATTAGATTCAACTGCTTCTCGGCGTGAATTTGTACGTGAACAATTACAAATAATTCCAGAGAATACGCAATTACACCGAGTACACTTTTATAAACTGGCAGATCTTCGACGTCAATTACACTCCAAACAGGTCAGCATTAAGTTTTCGCGCGTGTGACAAAGACTACAATTAATTCTATCAACGGTAAATTGTTTTGAGTTATTGCTCGAATACTGCCACAACATTATTGTGTTGCAATTTGCGCAATGATTATTTTGTCGTTGTTTTAACATAATAATATCCGCATCTATATCAAACTCGCGATTATTTTTCTCGTCACACTGCTTATAGCTGACTAATTTGTTTTATTGATATCGACATTATTAGTGATTTCTTCGGTTATTACGCAATCCATGATAACCAGTTTAGTTGTGATAGTCTTCTAACTCGAGATACTGCGAGATAAACTAAATTTGACCACTCAATACGATCATCGACTATCCAAACTTTAGTATCAGTGATAGTTAATCCCTGCGACGAATGAATCGTTATAGCATGCCCTAACGTCCTTGGCGATTTATTGATGAGTAACGCGCTCTCGACAACATCAACAACAACAAGGACAATATCATTTAACACAAGATATTGTATTCGGACACTTTCAGTGTCTACACTAGGAATTTTAACATCAACATTTTGCTGTCTAGTATCTGCAGGGCGATAACACAATGGTATAGGTAACTTTGGGAAATTTTTCTTGTGTAACGCATATAATTTCTTTTGTAGTTCGTCACGAACTCTTTTTCTACTGGAAACTATTAATTTAGCAGTTTTCCATAGCGTCGAAAAATCAATCATGGATGTTTTTGGAATTATCTCACGCATTACTTCACACTGTATTTTATCTGGTTGTAGTCGTATTAATCTTTTGAATTCTTTCAGCGACTCATCATCAGCACTATGATCAGATATTTCTTCATAATAATCTACATTGCTTTTTAGCCACTCACGTAGAGACTGCCCAACAAAGGGTGGTGGTTGACCATGATCACCACACATAATCACAGCAGTATTATTTGGTAACAGCCAATCAAGAAATATTTGTATTACCTCCAGAGGCACCGTGCATATCTCGTCCCATATGAAAATTTTAGGTATATATTTTTCACCCATTCGTGATGGGTCCATGTATCTCCACACCATCTAAAGAAACTATTATATGTGCATGACTTTACATTTCGTTGCTTATTTCCCTGGCGAGTTTGTGCGTTGGTGTCAAAACAGCCATATCTAAACGCATGAAGAAGTTAATCGCGCGTGTTGTTTTACCTAAACCTCCACACCATTAAGATAAACGGTTTTACGTCTAGATAAAGGATCATAGACGGATGGCGCAGATGTTTCTGATGCTTGATAATTTCTGTGGTATGTTTCCACAATTTCAACTTCGGAAGATTCACAATAACTAAGTATACTTTCTTGTTTTATCATCCACGCTCCCCATTCACCATTCTGAGATTTAATTAATCTTTATATCTTTTGTGTACATAAAAGGAATCCGTAGCAACTATAACAGCGTAACGAGAAAATCTGTTTATCATCGATAATAAATTTATCGAAACATATGCTAGCATCGAAGATCTTAAATGAGTAAACTGCGGTGACTCGGCATCAGTTTAGCTCACAATGGTACCTAGTTTTGTTGTGTCTGATAAATAAGCATTACATCGACTCACAAATGTGTCTTTCTCCATCGTATCAGCGAATATGAAATCGAGTTCAGCATCGTCCATAGTCAATCTTGTACAAGTTCGTTTATGATCATGTGATCCTCCTTGCGTAAACTTACCGATTATCTTTCGCCCGAGATCTTTTGCAAGTTTTTCATTGTATTCAGCAGGTTCTAGCAACCAAACCCGTTTCTGCACGCGATATGATATAATAGCTTCAGTTACTTTCAACGATATTAAAATTCCAACACCGAACATATATCTTAGCAGAACTATTGGAGCCCAACATTTTTCTGAAAAGTGTTTTCCAAACCACTCATAAACAATTGGATGGAGATCTGAGTGTAACTCAAACAACTCTATGAAGGCGAATCCGGTTAGGTCAAAATCTGGTAAGGGTCCATTTATCGCAACTCTGGTCATGTCATGTGTAGGATGTCCAAATCTATTAAAGTATTTAGAACACTCCATATCCAAGAAAACTTCCAGGATAACACGCTACCATATCAACTGAGATAACATCATTGTAAATATATTTAGTATTCCACTATCCACCGTGCCCGTATTCGATACAACTTCTCACGACATCTTCTAGAAATTCTAATCGTGTCGGTTTCAACGAGTTTTTCTCCTGAGCGAAATGAGCAGCAACCGATCGTACTGTAAAACAATTACATAATAATTGATGAATTTTGACATCGTCAGAAGTATATTTTAGCGCAAGTTTTTCCATTTCTTTATAAAGAGATTCTGTATAATAAATATCACCGTTAGACCGTACAAACTGACCATAATGATCACATTCAGAACTCTGAAACAACCACACAGAAACAGGGTCACGTTTGCTAATATCACCTATGGCATCGAATACATCATCGTGGTAATATTTAACCGTTCGTTCTCGTGGAAATAAAGTTACAGCATCAGTCCATGCATGAGAGTTATGATCTATAATATCTATGGAAGCTTCTCTGGATTTATATTTTGTTGTGTACAAAATTTCTCTTGTCAACGTCTTCACTGTTATTGGAAATCTTAATAACTTTTCTAGCTCAGCAACGTCGCTGATAGACGCTCCAGTGTCTTTAACATATCAGCCCATATATTTATTTTTTACGCCTTAAATATGTTAAACCGTTTGCCCGTATAGGATTTGTGAAATGTTCTATAAATCGCTGAGCCACACAGTTTATTCTTGACGAAATCAAGGATGACAGTTTCATTTTCTTGAGATCCTTTACGTCAGGTTTATCATGTAATGCATAGAGCGCGTACACAACAGCAATTACTGGTTAAGATCGCTCATAATACCGCTTGTCTATTCCAGTGATTATTCCTGGTTTGGAAATTTTATCAAGGATAATATTTCCTGATTTCTGGACGGATTCGCGTTTTCCTCGGATGATCCAAATATCCTCTGTATATACAATATATTTTACTAAAATAATATATTTCCGAACATCGAAATAGTTAATGATTTCTCTTGGCTGTTTGTCATTCATAACATAGATATTATTTCCATATCCTGAATGTGGACCAAACATGAACCAAACCATCGTGGCGGAACTTCTTCTTGGCTTCATTAATGCGTTTAGTTATATCCGCATTTGTTAAACCTAGATCTTGCATCGAGAAACTAAATTTGTGTAGCTTGTCAAGATCAAATTTAGATGCGCAGGCTCAATTTGGGATAATTCCTGCATATTATAATTAAGGCAAATATGTATCTAAATTGAAGTATTAATCATTTATATATGATTCAACCAAAATTCAATTGCAACTGATTTAAGATTGGTTATACATCTCCGTGTAGCAAAGATTGCGTCAACGAGTTCTATCGTTATCACATGCAATGCGTTAGAAATGGGAGTCTATGACCTAAACCGTGTATACGTTGTGGTGTCTTTGTGAGAGGAAAGACGCACCTTTGTGCGCAATGTAATGGTAAAAGATACAGGGAGTTAAAAAGATATTACGATGAAAAAATATTGCCTTGAATCTGTTATAAAGCACGAAGGAGATTATCTAGCTAGATTTTCAAAACAATGATTTAAACAAATAGTATATACTATATAAATCGAGCAAATGAGTTTGTGCCTCATCCAATCATAACCAATTTTGAAGCGAATTGTGGTGGTATGATTAGAAATTGTAAATTGAAAAAAAACAGCAGGTAGTGTTACCAATGCTGGTATCGTTTAACACAAAAGGAAATAAAATTATTTATCACACAAATTTGTAATCGAGTGTTTTTGTGGGCCCAATCAAAGACGGGTATGTGTTAGACCACATCAACAGCAATAAACTTGACAACTCACTTCAAAATTTGCCTATTATCACGTAAAGTGAAACTGTAAATTTGGAAAAACTTGCGGCGCACGATTTGCAAAAGCTATCAAGTCCGTGAATAAAGAATCGGGAAAGAAATTATGTTCAAGTCAATTTATTCCGCTAGTAAATACTTTAAAATTGTACCACCCTCAATTAATTCAGTTGCTGATGGAATTACTAAGTCTGCTTTTTCTTTTAAATTTCAGCAAAATATTATGTGTCAGTACCAAGATGATCTTGCGTTATAACCAGGACAAGCATACAGACAGGTTTTCAGTATTGTAGTTATTCATAGCAACATGTTATTAATATTTCTTTCAGAAAATATTATAAGATGGTTCTTCACAAAGATATATAGACTGTATTCGATATCATGCAACAATGAAACAATTCTATACTTAATCAGATTTATTTTTTTTAAAAGTTTTGATTTTGTTTGATTTTTTTAATCAAATTTGTTGTTTGGTACGCTTTTTTCAGGCATTTTTGTCGATTTTATCATTGTTTTTTGTTGAGTTTACTCGTTTTCGTTGGGTGAAAACCCTAGGAAGGTTAACGGGAATTAACATTATTTTTTAATTTGTTGACCAAATACTAGTTGTTTTACAGTTTTTTTATCGTAATTCGCTCATAAAAATCTAAACAATACAATATGTAGGGGTATACATGCACACATGCGCAGACAAAACCCTCTGAGTCTCTAAAGTTTTATTTTTGGATATTTAGGGGTTCTCTGCTGGGGTAAATGTCTGAACAAGAACCTCATTAGGTTAATCTGATCAACTAGGTACGGTAGATCGAGTGTCAGTTCGCGCTACATATTTTGCTAATTTTTATATTATATATTTTTTTTTGTTTTTGCGTCATTATCCGAGGTTGGGTTTCCGAGATAAGTAATTTGTTTCGTGACATTATTATATCGCCAGATAATACGTCGCCAGTTTTCGTAACATACCCGTTAACCGACTTACCGAAAACCTGTATTTTACCTTGATCAGCTAAAGTAACCACTGTAGAAATTTGTATAAGTACATCGGGCAGTTGTATGTTGCTCGTTTTTAATCGTCCTTGTTTATCTTGAAAAACCACGACTTCATTTTGATCCACACTCGTGATATTTAATAAATCATCGAGTTCATTTCTAAGTTGATCAAGAATTGCATAAGTCGACCGTCTTATCATATTTGTCCGAGATCTTCCATAAATATCAACCATTATATCATTAGTGTCTGTTCAAATGCGACATCGTGGTATACTCACGCACGACTTTATGAGGCGGTTTTGTTGATTTTGATATAGCATCAAGTACATTAATTACTTCTCGACCACATATTGGAGGATCAGTTATTGTTTGTGTTGGTAGCGTTTATTTACATATTTTCTACTGAGGCATCAATGACTCTCATTCGTCCGCCAGTACCGTCGAGTAACATTTATTTATCGCTGACTATAACTGCGATTGCTCTATAATTAGGAACAGCTACAGCATCTCTATCAACTCGAGCTCGAAAATGTATATCTACAGCAGATTGTCTGGTTAAATGTAAATGTTCTAGAGAATAGTAATAAATCGGGTATAAAGTTGTAAAATCCAGCTGCAATATTTGTAAACCAGTATCAATGTTTTGATCACGTCTCTTAAACGACATAAGACGATGATACACACGTGCTACATGATTTTGAACGAAATTTAACAAAATATCTTCGGTTGGTTCTTGATGTCCATTTTTTTGATGAAACCTCAGAAACACCGAGATTATCAAATATCATTATATTATAATTTTGATTATTTTCTCGTGCAACATTTTGAAAAGCATTAAATATATGTCGCGGTGCAGAAACACCCTGCTGAGAAGCTCTTTGCCATGTGAATAAACCGTTAATTGCACTTTGATCACTATATGTGGTCATCGTTAACCATGACAATGCTGATTTGCCACATTGATCCATAAAAGAAAGTAACTGTTGTTCTTTAGATATTGTCGGTGTCATCATTGACATCCATAGGGAAAGTTTTGTTAGTACTACTATACCAGGATCAGTACCAGCGAGTCGCCATATTGCATCATCGTCTGTGCTTTATCGTACTAGGACAACTGTATGTTTGATTCCATAAATGACTTTTCTGACATTTGTAAAGAATCCAAATATATGTGACAGTGGAATAGAACAGGAAAATACTCTTCTATTATCCCTTAACATTGCTCGACGTGATGTAAATCCTAAGTTGAACTCTGGATCTACATCGACAATCATATTCTGTACATCCGCATCGGCATTTCTAGCAAAATTTCTTGGTAGTTTTATTTCATATTGTTGTCAATCTGGAAAAATTAGAAGTGTCCTTGGTAAACATAATTGATGGACCAGCTGATCTTTAATAATTATCGCTGTATCTTGCAAGGCCAAGTGTTGTTGTAGCAACGTCAACATCTTTCTGAATAGATTCAATATTTTTCCGTCGATCATGTACGTTGCGCTGTCAAATAACACCATAATACCATTAAAAACAAAACCAACATTAACATCAGCTGCATATACTACTGGTGCTGCAATATTAACGCTATTTAAAATTTCACCTTCGACTTCAATAAATGCTTCAGCGGGTAAGAAATATCTACTTGTATCCTGAACCTGTAGTTCAATTAGCCCACGCTGATCTGGTATTCGTGCGTCATAGGAATAATACTGATAATCGCGCACAGACTCATCTTTGAGAACTGGTGCGTCATGTCATATGCGGGGTCAGAAATACGCTTGAACATCTTTATTAGTAGCATCTTCGTCTAACACGAAGACCACTTTGGGAAGTGAGACCACTTCCTGCTATCAGACTAGCGGTTATATTTCTTTTCTTTTTCCGACATTGGGACATCAACTAACTCCGCTAGTTTTTGATTAGCGGCTTGATTTATTATTTTACTTACACTTGCGGGCATCACTTCAGTGCTAGGTAATTTCACTGGTTGAGGTCAGACGGGTTGTGATCTGCGTATTAATCGCGTTAGTCTATCTTTGATTGCTGAAAATGCTTTGCTAGCAATATTACCAACAGCGCTTATACCTTTTTCACGAACAACATCAAAAGCTTTCATTCCTAGCTGCTTTGCAATAGGTATTGCTTTTGCGGCTATTCTTCTAAACAAGCTCTGAATAACATTGTCTAGTCCATCTCAGTAGATTGTCCTGTATACCGGTAATCGAGAGTTTATTACCTTGGTCACTATGGTAATCATCGGCGATTTCATTAATAAGGGACCAATACACATCAATGTCCATAATACCGCCAATAAATAATCGTTTGCAAATATCAGTTGCTTCATTAATGATTTCTGATGAATTATTACCAGCTCATTTTCCTCCGATAAGAATTTCTAGTCGATCGACATCAGCAAGGATATTATTGGGACAAGTAATAAGACCACTTCCTAGACCACTTCCAGTTGCACCAGGAACGTCGTGAGATACATCTTCCTCCTTCTCTTCTGGTTGTTGTGATGCTTCTTCTTGTTGTCATTGTAGCTCTTATTATTGTAGTAGTTGTTGTAGTCGTGGTACTGGCTTTTCTGGTGATGATAATCTGAGTTGTGGTGATGGTATTAATTCTGAATAATCACGAAATGATTGCTTAAATGATTTGTGTTTTTTGTTTCAGATGTTTTCTTTCCTCTCTTCTTGATTTGATTAAATTATCAACTGCCTTAGCGTAATTCTGATATGATGGATCATCAGCTCTAGCTGGTTTAACATTCATGTATATGCGATATAATACTTTTTTGCCACTGTTCACGCGTTTTAATATATTTTTCGTGTCCAGGTTTCATTAATTCACCACTTCGACTAACACTATCCACAGCAAACTTAGCTATTTGATATAGTTTTATAAAGTTCTTACCTGACTTAATAATATCTTCATCAATTTTATCTGTCAATTCAACTGCTGGTTTTCGTTCAAAGGCTTCAGCACCTTCTTCTGCTTGGTCTGCATCCTCAATATTTCCAGGACTGGCATCGCAGCAGCTATTTCGGCTAGAAGTTCTTCAATAATCTTTTTTTGTAGTTCTTTTTGCTATTTTTTCAGTTGCTTCAGCTGTTTTCTCTAACACAGGTTGAATACCTTTAGTGGTCTCAGTGATAGATTTAAATAATTGTTTTGTCTCCTCAAATTCAACTTGAGATTTTTGACGCGACTGTAGTTGTTGCTTAACAGAATCACGAACATATATTTTTTAATTGCATTTAGTCACTCTCGAGTTAATTAAGCTGAGTTTGGTTCTCCAATACTCAATTATTGATAATATTTATACTGGCTGTTTAATTTATAGCAGCAGAGAGGCTGAACGACATACTTGTAGTGACCACATCGTGAATAAATCGAGCAAAAAATCTGGTCAATTAGAGAAGTTTTCATTATTAAGGCAAAACGTTTTTTCTCAGCCTTCGTAGGAACCTTTAGATTTAAAAAATAAGGTTTCAGACAAAAGTTTTCTGTTCAGCCTCTCTGCTTTGAAGGTTATGTTAAGAAATAAAAATTACATAACGAACAATTTTCTGACATTACACTAACATGGTGGGAAAGTGTGTTCTTCTGTTGAAGTTTGAGCGAATGGGTCACGGACGAACACTTTTTAGGAAAAAGTGGACTTCGATCGTCACGCATGTCCGATACAGGGAATCGAACCACGGGTCTTGAGTTCAAGAGCCAGTCGTTCTAGCAGTGTGCCATGCTTCCACTTTACATATATACATTACAAAAATAATTAAAACACACACACACATTTACACACTGTGATAAACAGATTTTGAAGTGCTGTTATTATGATAGCAGCAGAGAGGGTATCACAGACGGTGAGTTCCAAGCACGTAAACGCGGCACGCAATAAATGAAATACAAAAACATTGTTGCGGTAACAGCCCAAGCTTGTTGGATTCCTAAGAAGCAAAGTTAGAGGTACTTGTTTAACGTCGCTGATGCAGAGATTTCATCGCCGTAAGAGGCTTATTTTTCATAAATAAGATCTCAAGCAAAATGTCTGTTCACTCTCTCTGCTGCTAATGTACAAATCATGTCGTCGATTTAAATCATTTTGGTACCACACTACGTTTAAATACAATTAAAAAGTAGTCCTATATAAAGTTCAAAGTTTCCTCTCAAAAACAAAATTAGAAACGAAAGATTAAGAAAAAGAGACGAGATTATGCAATGATAGCATTCACCATTGTTGACATTTGCCCGGTCTCGTAGCCTACTGTGTTGTTATTATTATTATTATTATTATTATTATTATTATTATTATTATTATTATTCCATGACTCTGTATATCTTTATATTGAAATACTGATAACATTATTTTAGGCTATTGTCTTTAAATGTCCTCTTCCCGGGCTTGGCACGTTATTACTCCGACCAGGATCGTTGTTCCTGTATGAATAATGGACTAATCCCCAGAACTCGGTACAAGCATAGCGCATAACAACTATAAATTGTCCAGTCTTCTACCTAACAGGGTAATTCGAAGGAGCACATGCCGATAAAAAAAAAATATGTTTGATCTACGCTGAACACTGCAGAATCACACAATAGAGGACATTTAAATAGGAACATGAGGATGCACACTGGTCAAAAACAATTCAAGTGCTAAGTGTTAAATAAAATGTTTAATCAGATTGGACATTTAATAGACAATGTAGGAGAAAAACCCTTCAATTATGAAATATTTAATCACACTGAAAGACTTAAACTGTACATAAACACACTAGAGAAAATCATTCAAGTGTGAAGTGGGTAAGAAAATGTTTACCCAAAAAGATTTAAAACGGCATGTGAGGATTCATACTGGAGGAAAACCATTCAAATGTGAAGTATGTGATAAAGTGTTTAACAGGACAGAACATGTAAAAGAGCACATGAGGAGTCATACTGGAGAAAAACCATTCAAGTGTGAAGTATGTCATAAAATGTTTAGCCGAACAGGACATTTAAAACAACACATGAAGATTCATACTGGAGAAAAGGCATTCAAGTGTGAAATATGTGGGAAACTGTTTGTTCAAAAAGGACAATTAAAAGAGCATATGAGGATTCATATTGAAGAAAAACCATTCAAGTGTGCAGTGTGTGATAAACTGTTTAGTCGGACAGGATATTTAAAACAGCACATGAGGATTCATACTGGAGAAAAACCATTCAAGTGTGAATTGTGTGATGAAATGTTTAATCACAATGGAAGTTTAAAAATGCACATGAGCAATCACACTGGAGTAAAACCATTCAAGTGTGAAGTGTGTGATAAAATGTTTACTCGGAAAGGAGATTTAAAACGGCACACAATGATTCATACTGGAGAAAAACCATTCAAGTGTGAAGTGTGTGGTAAAATGTTTAATCACAGTGGAGTTTTAAAGCAGCACATGAGCATTCACACTGGAGAAAAACCATTTAAGTGTGAAGTGTGTGGTAAAATTTTTAGTCGGACAGGACATTTAAAACAGCACATGAAGATTCATACTGGAGAAAAACCCTTCAAGTGTGAAATGTGTGAGGTGTTTTAAAACTGCATGCACATTCACAGTGGAAAAAATTATTAAAGTGAAATGTGCGGATAAAATTTTTAATCAGAGTGGACATTTCAAAGAGGACATGAGGGTTCATACTTGTGAAACAATTGAAGTGTCAAGTGTGTGATAAAATATTTAATCAGAGTGGAGATTTAAAACTGCACATGAGTAATGAGAATGGAAAGTTAAAACAATACATGAATATTCATGCTGAAAAAAAATGTTTAAGTAAAATGGTTATCAACATATCTTTGGTCATTTGATGAGAAAAGTAAAGATATTTTATATTTATGCATGTTTTATCAAATAATTTTAAAATAAAAATGATCATTTCAAATTCATTTGGTCTGAATTTTATTCATCAAAATAATTTACAACATTGTAGTCTTTTCTTTATTGACTTCACATGACTCAGGCTTGTGTGGCTTTGTTGGGTCTAGTTGTGTCTAGTAGATGAAACACATGGAGAATTTTTTTTTATTTAATGTGAGCTATCTGGGTAAAATATATACAAAATCCGCTGTAGATCAGTGCAGTGAGCTATCTGGGTAAAATATATTCAAAATCCTCTGTTGATCAGTGCAAGATCTTTTACTGACAAGAAATTCATATTTAGTTTGTAATACATTACCAGCTATTTTGTATCCTGAATTCTCACCAGAGCATCAATATCCTATATTTAGTCTTAATATGCATCACAGTCCCTCTTTGGATAACTTGCCACTGATGAATTTGTCTATGCTTTTTAAGTACAGTGTGACCTCGCAAAGAGATGTTATTTGTATGCATATTTTATAAAATAAGTTAAAATATTAATGATCATTTCAAATTGATTTGGTCTGACTTTTATTCATCAATATAATTTACAACATAAATACATTGTAGCCTTTTCTTTGTTGACTTCACAGGACTGTCAGGTACTGTGTGGCTTTGTTAGATCTAGTTGTGTTTAGTAGAACTTTAGTCACTCATGGAGGAATGGTTTTTTTAAATGGGCTATCTGGGTAGCATATATGCAAATCTGCAGTAGCTGTGTAAGATCTTTTATTGACAAGAAGTTCATATATAGATTGTAATACATTACCAGCTATTTTGTATAATGAAATCTCACCAGAGCATCAATATCCTTTATTTAGTGTTAATATGCACCACAGTCCTTCTTTAGATAACTTGCCACTGATGAATTTGTCTATGATGTTTATAAAGTATGTAAATTCCTTTATGTAGTCCTGGTCGGTCACATTTTGCCATGCAGATAAGATATGGCAAACAGTTACCTTTTTAAAGCAATTTTCACAAATAAGGAATAAACATTTATATTTTAACTTTTCAGTTAAATTTTTTCTTAGAACTTTGTTGCCACCTGCAAGAAGTATTCATGATGTGTTTACATGAACAGTCTTTCTAAGACTCAATCCCCCTTCCCTATATCATGCAAGCATCATTTAATGATTTCAGTGGTCGTCCTGGGCCTCTCCAATATCGCAAATTGCAATTTAGTTTGCTTTTATTGGTGACAAAATATATTGTCTGACCATTTGTTTGGTGAAAGCCTTTTTGTCTGTTTAATTTGTACATACAATCATGGACTTGGGAGAGGAGAAATTCAAAGGAACCACAAAAGGAAGCCACAAACTTGCATACACAATGCACTGGAATCTATATGCAATATAAACAAATCATTTGTTCATTTTGACAAACCCATCTTTACAGTGCATTGTCACATATGATCCCCTTATGTTGACATCTGGCCTAAATACTGTATTATGTGATAACACTCAACCATGCTACGAGACTACACTTACAATCGACTGTCCCTTGAAGATGCAAACAGAAACAACTACAATTATTTGAATGAGGCTAATCCTGTTTTTTTTACTTATTTTACATATAACAATAAAATAGTTTTGTTGAAACTTCAGAGAAAACATTACTTTTGAAGCACAAATTGCTGTGTATATATACAAAGCAAATGGGAAAAAAAATCTCATTTAGAATTATATACTCTCCTAAGTGCAACTTTATCATGGGTAAACGTAAGTTAGACGTTGCGTGTTCATAGACTCATGCAAAGAGTAAGTTGAATTAAATTAAAAGATTTTTTGGGTATAGTGCAAATTCATCAGACTACACTGTGAATCTGACAGTCCAACATCATCTACAGGTAGTGATATTAGTAATGCTTCAAATGCAATACCACATGATGAGTGGGATAAAAGTTCCAGAATTCTTCTCTACAGCTGGAAACTTGAGCGTCCAGGTTTGAGATATGAGACAATGTTAAAGCAGATGTTCTGCGATATATCTATCAAGGTACAAGTCGTCAATTCGTTTACAACTGGCTATGATTTTGTTTATTATGTTCATTCAACTTTTACTTTTGTCATCAAGACCCGCATTAAGACAACATGGACTTAGACTACACAACAAAAAATAGCAAAACAAACAAGTTTTACGCAATTGAGAACAATTTATTTTTGAAAACACAGGAGTGAAAGAATTAAATTCACTTAAGCATAGTGAATGAATTCATATTTACTAAAAGTAATTTCAATTCCATTATTTGCAAAAAGTCCAATACCGTTCCAACGAAAATGCCACTTATGTGTTTAAAGTTTCAAATGTGCAGAAAGATTTTCGAAGAATTCAAATAGTCGCTGCATAAATTTATTTAAAATCGTACTGTTATTCTAGCGTGTCATGAAAAATCTTTTCACAAAGCATATTGGGAGAATGAATTAGAAAACACGCAGATGGTGACCTAACTTGAATTTTTTGCAGCATATTTAAGCAGTTTTCACCTAATATTAACCGATTTTTCGGGTCCAATACACGCAAAAGTCTCAAAGGACACGCCGTTTCTTTCTGTGGTGTGCCATATTCCCCCTCACCCCCCTACACACACGTGCACCATTTGATAGCCTGATCAGCTGTGTCGAAACTGCACAATAAATAATGGTTCCATTCTAGCCTGTTTGACGTGCTTCAAACAAACGGCCTGTTCTACAGTGAGCAAAAGTGCTAGCAATTAATTGACAAATAAACAATGCCCGTTTTTATTATAACTAACAATGCCTAAAAATTGGTGCGAATTATGTTAATAGTTCCTGCATGGTCTCAAACTGCCATATATGTGATAATTTCCCGCGTTTTATATCCCTCCTTATTTCCTTATTGTTAACTCGTATATGCATACATCATTGCTTACTAAACATGATTTTTCCGAGTTAGTAGCCAAAATATGTCATTTAATTATAATTAACGATACTTTTATTAATTTAATGCCCAACCCGTACTCTGGCATTTCAATATATAGTAACGCGATAATATATAAACGACAGCTTACCAGACACGAATACCCTAAACCTCCAGACAGCTCACATCTCGCGAGTTGCATTCGTAATAATAGGTGTAGACGCAATGAAAATATGTCGTTAGTCAGAGACGATACGACGAGCGCCTAGGGCATTCTTTAAATGTATGGCGCTCGATGTGATCGCCCACTTCATGCATCTTGTGCAAGATTGATCACTTACTCACGAGGTCACTCACAACAAAAACACACGAGTGACAATCTCCCTCCATAAGTATAAAAATCTTCAGACATTTAACAACTTTGCAGCCAACACCCTCCCCTTGCAATTTACAGGAACGCATAGTCAATCAGTATTATACATGGTGTCTTCAGCAATAAATATAAACATTTATACAACAACCACGCTCAGCATCCAATGCATAACCAACGGTGTATTTTCATGGCATATAGCTTTACAACAAGTAGCGTGATCGACCAGACATGTACTTTTTGCTTTCGAGGATGTTGCCAGGATAAACTCACAAGAATGTAGAACAATGATCTTTGATACAAGTGGATTCAGTGAAGTATCATTGAGGATAAATGAGGAACCGGAACCATCCAAAGAAATTTTATTGAACTTTGAAAGCAACCATTTTGCACATACTTAATATCGGTTAGTGATGTTTATGAGTCGGGACCAAAGGTCGATCCTGGATTTCAAATATCACACCTGGAGTATACAACGCTGTATCCAGTCTATTATTTTTTAGTTGGAACATCTGGATTTGTTTAGGAAATATGTCGTTGATATACACTTTGGAGCTCGTGTAACACTAGAAGCTATCGCCGAATACAGAGACATCGCGGTTATACTGAACGAAAAAAAATTATGCTTCTTGAAGGTGTTGATGGACTAATGAGTAATTTATGCTTACATCGAAAACATGTTATTGATTTTCTAATTTTAATTCCTAATTTAAAAGTCACAATGATATAAATATCATGTGATCATGAAAGTGTTACTGACTCCTGGTCAGATTTTTGTTGTTGTTGTTGTTGGGCTTAACGCCCTTTTCAGCACACGATAGGCTATTCATGGCGGCCAGTATTAATGGTGGAGGAAGAAACCACCAAGAAATCACCGGAAAGAACCACCGACCCACGAGAATCTACTGGCAAGCTTTCTCACATATCCACTTTCGCCGAATCCTAGACTCGAACACACGCAGACAGAGGTGAGATGGCAGTGATCCGTAACGGACAGCGCTTTAGAACACTCGGCCACTCGGGGGCCCCAGGTCAGATTTTTGAAAAAATCCCTACAATCAGCACTGAAAAACAGTTGGAGGGGGAGGGGGAACAAAAATATCGTTGAAGCGGAAACATATCGCAGTTGGATGAAATAAACGATCACTGGAAGTAGGTCAGCTTAAGCACTATAATGCAGCTAAAATATCAAAATCGTAGCAAGACTTTATTTTTTCCGCGAGTGCTATCAGCGATGCTGTTAAAACCGGTGGAATATGAATTACTTGCTCTAATTGTTGTTGTTGTTGTTTTTGGACTTAACGACATTTTTCAGCACATGATAGGCTATTTATGGCGGCCAGTATTAATGGAGGAGGAAGAAACCGGGAAACACCGGAAAGAACCACCGACCTACGAGAAGCTACTGGCAAGCTTTCTCACATATCCACCTACGCCAAATCCTAGACTCGAACCCACACAGACAGAGGTGAGATGGCCGTGATCCGTAACGGATAGCGCTTTAGACCACTCGGCCACTCGGGGCCCCTGCTCTAATTGCTTTAGCTGTGGCAAAAGCTGCTGCGTTAGGCGCTGTTAGAGTTACCGCTAGAATTGCATCAAAGAAAGCAACAGGAAAAGGTTTAAAAAATGGACAGGGATTAAGACTGAATTGAACCTCACCGCAATAGGAAATAGAATTAACGATTTCAGTGACACTTCGTTAATTCTCTACATGTCCAATATGTATTTACTTGATGCTGCATCGCGAGTAAATATTATATAAAAACACTTAAGATGTAATTGTATGCGTGATATATTACCCCACAAACAAAACTATTGAAACTAGTATTGTTAATCTCTTTGAACGTTCACAAAAATCAACCAACGGTGTAGGCAGTACTCATTAGGTTGCATACACGCCTGATCCACTTGGAATTGTTTATTTGGATTCGTACGAGTTAGCCAAAAAAAATTGTTTCATTTTTGTATCGTTATATGATGATGATTACATTCACAGTATCTGATGTTTTGATGGAAACGTGTTTATTTAGAACGTAAATATGACTTGCGTAAGAATTAGTTAATATTGTCAAAAAATCGGCGTAAGCGATTGTTTGTGGCCAAGAGCACATTGTAAAATGAAGAAATATCCACGCGTTCTATGTGCGCGTTCATAAGGTGAAGTCTTGAGTTGGTTTTAAAACACTTGAGTCCATGTAAAATAGTCAGTCGTATAATATCTCTCTTGGGTGCCGTAGAGAGTCGTTCTTATATATTGAGAAGAAGGTATATTTTTCTTGTGCTCGAAAGAGTTTTTTGTTCTTTATATTCATGGAACTCGATAAGTATTTTGTGATAGATGACAGCTATAAGAGTTCATCTACTTTCTAAATACGTTTTTTTTCCTGAACTACACAAGCGTTTTAGGAAAAAGAATTTTAATGACATTTGCTTTAAATTGGAACAGTACAATGCAAGTTCTGGTTCAACATGAAATTCTGGACATTTGTGTGAACACTTCATCTAACGTCATTATCCGACATCTTGGAACCAACATGATTCAAACTATATGCAGTTAGAACTGGTTATTGATAGGACTTATATAATTACACAACTCTCGGATAAATGTTTGGATTTCTTCACAAGCAAGAGGTCCTATGTCATATTTTTACCGTGGTTTCTAGGGAAAAACTTTTAAAAACAAGGATTGTTGTCTTCACTTTTTTCCTTCTGTTACTTTAACTGAGCCGATACGTAACAGCAGTATATGCAATGGTGACAAGAGTGTGACTGTAACAAGCCAGAATATATGATGATGATTGAAAACACAATTCAGGAAAACATTTTAGAAAAAAAAATATTTTTGGCAAAATGAAATAATTACATTTAATTACATAATAAAGAAACAAAGAATTTGAGCTCACAGATGATATAATTATTCCATATGTATTTAAGATTATTTTCCTCTTGGAAGACGGACTTTAAATCGTATCACGTTAGGTGAAATAAACATAACCGAAAACAGTGAAATGCACATTATGACTGGTTCATGTTTAATATTTATAAAATAAATGTGACAGATCGCACATTGATGTTTCATTTCCTTTGTCCAGGTGTTCGTATTTTAGCCCTTGGTTCAACAACATACGTCTGATTGTCCGTAGATCTTATATATTTTGTGTTTATGCCAATGTGGCGTCTAAAGAATTTGTACAAGTTTGTGCGTTGATGCTATGGGATATTTATCCATGTTGATTTTATTGACTGAAATTGCTAGTGACTATCAGTTGCTTATAACATGTTACCGGCGCAAGCATTTTACAAAGAATACAAGTTATGACAAAGCAAAGTAGGTCTGCCAGGAGCATCAAAGATTTTCAATATCCGTGATTTGTTTATCTGTGTATAAAATTATATAATGGGGTATACAGATGCTTCTGATAACTGCTTCTATTAACCATTTATTTTCAGTTGCCAAATTTTTGGGGTATCTGATATTGTCAGCAATATTGATGGCGTGTCGTGTTTATATTATGATAGAAAAGATTGGATTCTCCGTCACTATATTATGATATGAAACTCTGACGTTGTTGCTTTTAGACGTTTTCTATCATAACCTTCTTCTCGTGTCTAGTTACGAGAAGGTAGAAAGTTCAACATTCATAAGAATAAGGTGTCACTTATGATGGTGTAGATACGGTTACATCTTTTTGTGGGGAATGCTTTGGCTACGAGAAGGTACCAAGAATCTGTAAGAAATAGATATGATATTCTTTTGAGCCTGGAAACGCACTTTATTGACATATATATATATATATATATATATATATATATATATATATATATATATATATATATATATATATATATATATATATATATATATATATATATATATATATATATATATTCTAAAGATACAACATGTAAATTTATGTTGAAAATACATACAATACATATTACAATACGTATTAAATAGTTCTTCCACAATCTAGAATTTCATTTGTCCATTCATTTTTCTGTATTTTTGAATACAAATGATTTAAATATTCAAAGAGCCTAAAATTCAATAACTGTAATAAATGTATTTTATTTTATTTACTGTAAGGTAAAGACCTGAAAAAGATCTGTGAATGTTATACTTATTATTTAAAGAATATATATTTATTCTCAATTAAATTATAACATGAAGCTAGTAATTATTTCAAACAAATACTAATGAACAGCGAAGCTGTAAAATATTTCATTACATTATGATTGTGGAAGAAGGGAACTCAATAATATTATATTATAAACACAATGAACATCAATTCAGTAAAATATTAAATCAGTAAAATATTTCACAGTAGAAAAGAGAACTCACTATTACATTATATTATTGAAATAAAAATAATTCAGAAGAATAGCACAACTCACTATAAAATCTTTAACTTCCAAAAGCGAGTATAAAGCATAATTTTCTTACCTGTAAGAAATATACATGATACTCTTTTGAGCCTGGAAACACACTGAGAATAAAGCAGCTCAAAGCCTTTTTTATATTCTGGAAGCTGCCTGATCACAAGTGCTTCATCCAGTCTCAAAAGATGTTTGTCTAAAAATCACGTGTGCTTCTTGCGTGCTAGCCAAGGACAGCTTTAACTTTATATCAAGTTTTAGGGGGGCGGTAGAGTGTGAGTGTGTGGACGGTATTTTTCCGAAGTAACGACCTTTTGGATCATACATTGTCCATAACCTTCCATTAGCAAGTGGACATTCACATCGTGAACTTGAATAATTTAATTAATTCCCTAGGGTGATTATCAATTACTTTGTTCCCAACATCACACCGCAATTTAATAAGGTTTTATTGATTGAATGGTGAGATAAAACATAATTCGGGTTCTATCCGATGGTGAAATATTGAACTGGCTTATTAATTAGGCTTTTTCCATTACCAAATGAAAGCTGAACAATAATAAATGCTTAATCTAAATTCATTTTAATGTCCTTATTATATTCAGGATATGAATTATTGATTGGACCACGCTTTTCCTACACTCCAAATCAATATCAAAGCATTATCTTCAATTTGGATGTTTTTGTCTTCCAATAACTAGAGATTTCAATATGTATACAAATTAATGTTTTCGTTTCTTTCTTTTAAAATTGATATCTTGATAAATACCTCTTGGTTAAAATAACCGAGACCTCGAGGCTAGTATAAAAATTTATAAGTATGCGAGGAAGAAGAAAGAAAAAATATTAAAAATCAAAAATTACAATGCTTAGGTAGATGAAAAATTTACAATGCATTGGTAAGTTGAGAAATTGCAAAAAGGCAATGAGAACAATGTTCATTGCAGTACATATTGTGAAATTAAAAAAAGAATACAATAAAATGTATAATTATCAATAAACTGTAAAGTACGTTGACAATGCACCAAAATAGACATGATAAAAGATACATGGAAAAGTGTACCATAAAATGTGTAATAAGGAGTCAATATAAATTGAAAAAATGATTAAAATTACACAAGAAAGTAAAAATATTAAAAAGACCAAAGTACAATGCACTGACAAAAGTTAAGAAATAGGGAAAAAAAAACAATTTACCGTGTAGTACTTCGATGAGGAATGAAGAAAAACAATATATTAAAAAAACATTAAAATATGCAATGTGACAGGATAATACGTAATGTGACATCTGTATGGTAAAGAAAGAATTATTCAAGGCAATCTTAGGAAAACACAATTGACACATTCAATGAAATTCAAGTACAATGGTGAGTTCTGCAATGAAAAAATGTTTCTTTTATATCATTATTATTTATGTTGTTTTTTTTTAAATTCTACATGACTTACTTTACAACTAGTTACGTTAGACGATTTAATATCAGCATGCAGTTCTTGTCTTTTTATTTTTTTTGTTTTTATACGTTAGTTTACTCTTTTTTTATTATTTTATTATTATTTCTATTTCATTTTAAATAACTTTAGCAGAACATAACAAAATTGCTATGTAAGCACTAGGTCAATCGGTGAAGTCAGTAACTTCTGTTAATTTATCTGAACAATTATATTCCGTTAAATGTCATTGACCTAGAATCATGCGCTCAATAGAACGGCGTGTTCATAATATTGAAGTGATACTCCTTATTAATAGGATGTGAATTATGACTTCCCAATATATTATTTCATATATGAGACAACTAGTATTTTAATTTAGGAGATATCTAAAATGTGTGTCATAATGCGGTATGATGTCTTGTAAACAAAGTAACTGTATAATGTTTATTCGTGATGTTTTCATTAAACTAGAATTAATTGATACGTCTTGAATGTCATCTGGACAACTAGGGTATGTAGCGCAGTATATACATGTTGCTATAAAATACATAAACAATGATGCGGATTCCTTGGCGTTCTGGAATAACATATGTAATCGATAGATACGATCGTTCAATTTGATTGATGAATTCCATTAAAACATGCTGTGAAATCAGAATAGCAAGTGAACTCGCCTGCTGAAAATTTCGCTGTATGACTAATTTGCTGAGTCTCAACCGTTTGAGCTGCATTCCTTTCTTCTAGTTTCTAATATTCCTCACGATTATTTTCGACAATGGCAAGCATCGCTTGCTCTAATAGTATAAGCGTTTTTGAGTTTGGACCAATTGCTGTTAACATGTTCTAATTATATTATCAATTTGTCAGGTATAGGAGAAGAAATCATCTCCCTATCGAGCATTAACACCGAAAATTTAAATTTCATTATTCTCTTGCTTTAGCATATTTGTATAACTTGCTAAATGTTGTGATGTTTTCATTGTCAGCATTCCAAATAGATATTTACCTATTTTATCAATGAAGGCAAAACTTCTCTCATGATACTTTTGAAGAATGCAAAACACCTTTCTGAATTAACTAATTTATTAATGAGATTGTTATGTTAAACAGCACATTCATTGTAATTAGTACTGACTTTAAGTGTGAAAGAATATCATTTATGTAGCTACTGTTGACATCTCTGTGTCAATGTTCGATACATTCGACTGAATAATTCCTTAAAAGCTTGATTTGAAAGTGCGAATCCACTTATCGGCTGAATCATAAAATAGTGGGAGTGGCTAGCTATAGCCTTTGGCGTAAATTGTTTTTGTTATGTTAATGCGGACACTAAATTCAGAGTTAAAAAAAATAATACAATCCTACGAACTAAATCCATATTCCATCCATACCTTAAAGAAAAAGAAAGAGGTTGAGAGGTTTGGATCCAGAAAGAAGAAAACGAGATAAAAGGTATGAAGAAAGAATGGAATGGAGAATAGGACTATAATCATTTCTCCCAATATACGACAAATTTTCTTCTGAATTTCGTATTTAATTCAATTACGAACTATTCGACCTAGTTGTGTACGACGTGTATTCGATTGTGTGCGATTTGTAGGTGTACATAATCTATGCTAATACTAGTCCTGTAAGACGAGTATAAAAAGTTAATATCAGTTTGTAGTTCTTGGTTTCTTTATTATTTTTTTAAATATTATTTTACATTTTTTTTTGTTATTTTTTTTATTTATTTTTTTATTTTGCATAACACCAGCATAACATATTTATCAGTGACTACGGTTATTATTTTGCTTCAGCGAAGTGTTGTAAAAAGAACTCTCATTCTTATGGATAGTACTTGTAAACCAATATTGAATTTATCTTCTTAGTGCATACATAATAACATTAAATACAAGCGACATTGAGGTAAGAATGTTTGCTTAGAGAACCTTGCAAGAATTTGGTATTAATCATGAGTAATGAAGGTGAAAATGTTAGTGTTATGTTAATTCTACTCTAATAATCATAACGTATGTTCATTTGCAATCAAACCTTGACCTGTGTGTGTATGAAATTGCATTTAATCGAACCTATGAGCAGTAAGTGAAAATATCATGAAAATTGTAAAACTGAATCGACATGATTTAGTGCATTATTAAAATTGTAAAACTGAGCGTGTATTACTGACATTACCTATGACGTACGAAAGGGAATGTATTATCGTTATCCTTTCAAACAAACTTTACTCAGCAGTTGATCTTATGCAGGCAAAAGCTGCTCAAAATGCAATATGCATTCAAAAATTCAATATGCAGAGCAATCTCTCTGCGTCAAAAATTCAATATGCAGGCCGTTACCTGCTACAAAACTCTGTGTTGAACAATCGTTCAGACACTTGAACTATAGAAAAACGTACATAATAACACTACAACATCATTTGATGCTGCAAAACCATAGAAGGAAACTTTCTTCTGACTGGTTTGAAGACATTAGAACCGTACATTTGGCGTTTTGCCAAGACAATACCATATAGTATGCATTATGGTATACATTCATATGATTTCATATGAAACAAGCAAGAGAAATTCTCAATAACATTATCGAACACCATTGAGCTAACAAAACAAACAACTTCTGCATCAATGTTTAAAACGGCATAGCGGAAAGTACAATGCTCCTTAAGATAGGCAAATACGGTACGATCGATTATGTGTGATAGCAGCGAGACATGTATAATGTAATTTGAAGTGTCAAGACGAGTAGGTTTGATGTTTGATATAAATTCTTAGTGCATGGAATGAAACTTAAAGGTTCATTCACACTCTCTGTAGTAGTAATCTTAGCAACACTGACGTATGTTAATGACAGGAAGAATAACAATGTTATTACTCAATAAAAAAATGAAATATAGCACAAGTTAGATTAGTGTTGATAATCGTTTGAAATTTACACACTAACTTTCAATTTGTCGTTTAGAAAAATCAAAATAGGAGATAGAAAAATCATACCTTTGTGTGATATACCACAATGAAGAAATATTCTTGATATGAACTAATGGCAACCAATACATCTATTGTCTCTAATACCGAAAGAGTTCAAAATGTTAAAGTCACTTTCACTGGGAAGGAGACTGTTAATGCTGTAGTCGCTGATCTGTGAGAGCGTAGATGTCGCTGCAATTCATTTTGGGCTGTAGTTAGGTCAAATTTGGAGCTGGACTTAGCACTGTATGCATTCTAAATGTCGTAGTCTCAGGTGTTACTGGAAAAAGAATTCTCATAGGCAATGTATGCATTTTATGTTGCGATCCTCTCATAGTTGCAATCATGTTAGTTCCGCTGTGATATATCTGGTTGCTGTAGTTTCTAAAATGAGTGAGAAGTTGTTCTAATTTGGGTTTTCTCTTTGGGACATGGCGGCGCTGTCGCTTCTGGAGTTGAGGTAGCATAGCCGGGCGGAGTGAAGTCTAATTGTGTTAGGACTTACGGCGTTTAGTCTGTAGATAGCTGTCGGACAAGTGCAACAGGAGCGAGCAGTTGTAATAATTAGGCGAAGTCTGCTGGTCGTAATGGTTCAGGTGCGAGTCTCCCTCTTGGATCATAATTATGTGTTTTGACACATGTATTCATGTTATTCATCCATCAATTTATTATGTAGAGAAAAAGGATTGTTTTCTCCGCCACTATATTATGATATGAAACTCTGACGTTTTTGCTTTTAGACGTCTTCTATCATAACCTTCTTCTCGTGTCTAGTTACGAGAAGGTAGAAAGTTCAGCATTCATAAGAATAAGGTGTCACTTATGATGGTGTAGATACGGTTACATCTTTTTGTGGGGAATGCTTTGGCTACGAGAAGGTACCAAGAATCTGTAAGAAATAGACATGATACTCTTTTGAGCCTGGAAACGCACTTTATTGACATACATACATACATACATACATACATACATACATACATACATACATACATACATACATACATACATACATACACATATATATATATATATATATATATATATATATATATATATATATATATATATATATATATATATATATATATATATATATATATATATATATATATATATATATATATATATATATTCTAAAGATACAACATGTAAATTTATTTATGTTGAAAATACATACAATACATATTACAATACTTATTAAATAGTTCTTCCACAATTTAGTATTTCATTTGTCCATTCATTTTTCTGTATTTTCGAATACAAATGATTTAAATATTCAAAGAGCCTAAAATTCAATAACCGTAATAAATGAATTTTATTTTATTTATTGTAAGGTAAAGACCTGAAAAAGATCTGTGAATGTTGTACTTATTATTTAAAGAATATATATTTATTCTCAATTAAATTATAACATGAAGCTAGTAATTATTTCAAACAAATACTAATGAACAGCGAAGCTGTAAAATATTTCATTACATTATAATTGTGGAAGAAGGAACTCAATAATATTATATTATAAATACAATGAACATCAATTCAGTAAAATAATAAATCAGTAAAATATTTCATAGTAGAAAAGAGAACTCACTATTACATTATATTATTGAAATAAAAATAATTCAGAAGAATAGCACAACTCACTATAAAATCTTTAACTTCCAAAAGCGAGTATAAAGCATAATTTTCTTACCTGTAAGAAATAGACATGATACTCTTTTGAGCCTGGAAACACACTGAGAATAAAGCAGCTCAAAGCCTTTTTTATATTCTGGAAGCTGCCTGATCACAAGTGCTTCATCCAGTCTCAAAAGATGTTTGTCTAAAAATCACGTTTACTTCTTGCGTGCTAGCCAAGGACAGCTTTAACGTTATATCAAGTTTTAAGAGGTTGAGTATGAGTGTGTGGACGGTATTTTTCCGAAGTAACGACCTTTTGGATCATACATTGTCCATAACCTTCCATTAGCAAGTGGACATTCACATAGTGAACTTAATTAATTTAATTAATTCCCTAGGGTGATTATCAATTACTTTGTTCCCAACATCACAACGCAATTTAATAAGGTTTTATTGATTGAATGGTGAGATAAAACATTATTCGGCTTCTATCCGATGGTGAAATATTGAACTGGCTTATTAATTAGGCTTTTTCCATTACCAAGTGAAAGCTGAACAATAATAAATGCTTAATCTAAATTCATTTCAATGTTCTTATTATATTCAGGATATGAATTATTGATTGGAGCACGCTTTTCCTACACTCCAAATCAATATCAAAGCACTATCTTCAATTTGGATGTTTTTGTCTTCCAATAACTAGAGATTTCAATATGTTGTACACAAATTAATGTTTTCGTTTCTTTCTTTTAAAATTGATATATATATTTGATTTTTTTATGTTTTAATTTTTTTAATCCTTTCGGTTTGGACAGTTTGGAAGACAGTTTGTCTAAGATATGATACTGCTGTGTTTTCCGTCACTTCTGTGATGTCATGGAATATATAATCGGGTGTCCGCAAATATTCTCTCACGTGTTGGGGGTTTACATGCAGCGTTATACAGACATTTAATGTAATTTTTGTTTTAAAAAAATTTATTTCCAAAAAGATCTCTTTAGCAAATTTTTCCTTTTCGCGAAAAGAACTTTTACCCGTATTCAAAACGGATCCACCGAGTTTTGTTCTCAGGTCCAATGCATAAATTGCGTTTAAGAATTGAAATTGTAATGACTATTAATTCATTTTCTATATCATTTAATACATCGGTTTTTAATGAGTTTATATAGGTTATTGCAGCAAATTGGATCCTTTGGTGAATAAGACTTGCATGTCAACATGCTCTATGCACGGTTTAAATCAATATTTTGATTAGTCTATTTCTGCTGTAGTTTTCTTTGAAATTAATGCAATCAAATCTTAAATGAGCTCAGTGACTTCAGAACTGCATTAATCAGAATTTCACTTTCTATTACGAATTGAGTAACTCAGACACGCTTGTTTTAATTGTTTCAATAAGAAGTTGTTCAAAGGGAGGACAACATGAATTAAAGTGACTTCCGTAGATTACATCTCTTCAGGAACGACCAGCTATAACCATTCCCGGCAGTTTATAATGTTTGCTAATAAAAAGTTTTGACATTTTGACGAGTTGCTTTAACTAGGGAACAGGTAAATAATTCGTATCAATATCGCTCTAACCATGTCATATTGTGCTCTTTAATACTATTCAAAGAAAACAAATCATATTTCATATGTGTACATAGATATATACACTGAGGACATGTGTTTCAGTGTGTATTTCAGTTTTCCGTATATTTCGGTGTATATCTGTAGGTTTTAGGATTCTTTTTTTATTTCAGTTTTGTTTCATTATATTTTATAGTAATGAAGATGTCGGATTTGAAATTCTTTTTATGTAACGAGATATTTTCTCTTAACAAATGTTCTTTATTTAAGACGCAGAAGTTTTACGTGAGTTATTTTTTTTTCTTACCTTGAACTGGCAACGTGTAAACAGGATGTTAAAATCATTGGTCAGTATCAGTGGCATAGTTTCCTAGCGTGGTCACCATGAATACGTAACGCTATTTAATTTTTGGTTCTTAATTGGGGACAAACTGGTGTACATACTTAAATTCATGTTGTAAGAAACCACATGACCGATCTTGCGAGACTTGAAATTATGCTTTTGAGTTTAAATACGCATTCTTAGTATCATTTTTTAGACAGTCATTCTAGCGTATTGAAGGAACAATGAGTATTATTTGATTTGTTACCATATTGTTGGTAATTCATCTGATCTTTGGATTCAATAATTTGTTCTCCTGAAAACTCAACAAGTTGACTTTTTCTAAAAATAATTCTGAAAGATATTCCTGGAAATTTATTCTGGAAGTGTCCGGAAACAAGGACTGTTTCAAGTGAAGAATTGTGATATTCGTACATTGGACTACATCTGACGTCATCGCCTTCCAAATTGTTACGTCGTCAAGACTCTAACATGGATTCTAATTAAACACTTTAGTGACAGGACTTGTGTTTTCATTCTTGATCAAAGATTGGATTATATACACAAGCATTAAGTCCTATTTACCAATTTTTACATTTTTGGTTAGGGAAATAAATTGTTTTGTTAAAATATACAAAGATTTTTGGCTTTCGCTCTTTTCTTTGTTACTGAATACGAGCCTTTGTAACGTAATAATATACTATGACTAATCCTTTCATCGCATACGAGATGTCATTGAACTCTTAAAATTTATCATAGCATAACTACGTTTTCTATAACTGTCTCATCTTCTCTATTCTAAACATACAATAAAGTCAAATTGATTCACAGTCAGACCTTTTTTAAATAACTACATTAGAGACTGGTTAAATGTTTATTGGGGTGGATGGGTGGAGCTGGGGTATGTCTCATACTTGTAACGTAATTTATTTCTTCTAATATACTGGATATAGTAACTGTATTTTGTAATAATCATATAACAAATGTGTTTAAAAGTATTTAAGTGGCATATATTTTTTTAAATAAACAAATCCCATGACCCTTCCATTGAGAATTATATGGTCAGTCCCTTAACATACTCAAGTTCTTATAAACATGTTTTTTGTTTCGTGGTACATGGTTTTGGTTTATTATGAGATGAAATGCCATGATTCAAAGTGAACAGATCACATAGTATCAAAGCATTTATGGGAACGTGTTGGTTATTATTACTATATTTGGCCCAAACGACTTCAAATAAGCACATCAAAAATTGTACATAATATTAATTTTAACTAAAACAAGTAACGTAATTACAGTTGTCAACTTGCAAATAGGTAAACTGTTTATATAGCTGGCATTTAAACAGGTGTTTTAATTTTTGTTTAGTGTCTAAACTAACCAGAAATAAATTGAAAACATTTCCAAATTAGTTTGAAACAACTATAATTAAATTACTTCAGAGAACATGCGCCGGTTTGGGTCTATGTAAACACTAGTGAGGTAATAGATGAGTAACGTTAATTTTAGAACATGTTCATGTTATATTAATTCAAAACAAATGGTAATCTTTTGGAATCCGTTAATATTTGGTAATATTTTGAAAACTAACAAAAATAAAATATTTTTTTCAGTAGCAACTGATCAACTACTTATCTTAATTTGTGAATACAATAATTCCTAGAAATAATTCAGATTCTAGTGTGCTTATGCTAAATCAAATGCATAAAATACATGGAGCAATGATCAGGAAAGACACATACATCTCCTAAAACATCAATACATTTGGAAATGAGTCCATGTATCTCTTTAATGATGATAATTCTACATCCTATTAATTAGCAGTGGTTTAATGGTCAAACACCTATTAAAAACGTTCCTGTCAATGCAGTAGAGTCTGTTTTCATTGGCATAATTAGTATCAATGCCTACCATGGCTTCAGTACAACACTGTAAATACTCTTGATTTATTGGAGGATTTGTATAGCCTTAACTGCAGTAATTCTCAAAAATCACAAGTTGAATTAATTACAGCAATTCTTTACAAAAATTGAAATTTATGTTTTTGGTGTGGATTAGTTGTAAACATCACCTGGTAGAATGACCACTGAATTGGCATGAATAGAGATCATAATCTCCGTGATGGGCAATGTAGCAGTGCCGGGCATAAGTAACTATGATGTATTCTTTGATTAAAACGTCATCCCACCAAATACTTGTATTGGGATATTGTTATAATCAACATTAATATTTACCAGTCATGTACCTTTGAAGTATGGAGTTATAATCCTCATTAAAACAAATCACTTACATTTAGTGTGATGTTGTTTTAATCAACATGAATATCCAAAAGTCGCTATTTTGATTAATATAAATACCCATTGGAGTGATCTAATGTTGGTGGGTTGGTGTTGAAACCAACAAGAAGATTATCAAAATCTAACTGACATGTATTGTGTGTTTCTTGTTGGTGTGCTAACAGTATTTCTTAATGATAACTATAATCAATTGGCTTTGTCTGCAGCTGTAGATATCTCTTACAATTATTGCAAACTATGATTGCTGAATCCTCGTTGGCCTTGAGGATAGCAAACTATTTACGGCACTACTCAGCTACTGGTTCAAATAAAAAAATAACTCGTGCTGCTCATTTCCTCCAAACAATGAAACTTTTTTGCCATCAAACCAGTAATTCTTGCCTTCTTTTGCTGTAACCATTGAAGCAGCGTCTGGTTTCCGTGCTAACTGCTTTCAGGACTGACTGATAAAATCTCGTCATACACTATGTAATATATATTATAGGTATATGGTACTAGGGATTACATATGAATTGCCCTTATATAAGTATGATTCACACAAAACAGAACTACAGTTCTTCCAATTTACTTGCCAGAACTTTAGGTGTCCAAGGTCCAGTAACCTGGCACAAACAATAGGAACAATTGATTTTCTGCACCTTGAGTCTATTTTCCAAAGAAGGCTCAATGTTCATTGCATTTAAATTTGAATAGATCATAGATCCTAAGTTCCAAAAGGATATCCACTGTTTGTTTGTTTAAGTTTAAGAGTTGAAGAACGGTTCCTTAAAGCTTTAAAACTGATACAATATGATACAAAAATATATAATGGCTCGTTGTTTATTATTGTTGAACAGATACAACATGTCCTAGTGTTGCCAAAGAAAACCCAATGTTCAGTATATTTTTGGTTTTGAATTCAAGGTTTGGGTATCAGATCTTGTAACTTGCAAAAGAGACATGTTTCTTTATTCTCTAAAGTCTTGGGTTGGGTAACAGATCCTATTATTCGAAGTGAAGGCTAACTTTACACTGCGTGTTTTAATTCACAAACTGGGTAACAGAGATTATTATTTAAAAAAAAACTCATTGTTCATTGCATCTTTAAATCCAGGTGTGCTTAACACATAGAAATTGATATCGTGAATTTACAGCACAATAGGAAGGAAAATGTTAGATAACTGCGCAAACCAAAGAAGACAATGTAGTCATGGTATTTACAGCCATGATTTTCATTTGTTAACTCTTAGGAAGTAAAATAAATTCCTTCACCTTTTCTCAACAAGACGTAATACCTCTTCAAACTCTTGAAAGTCCTAGAAAAAAACCTATAAAATATTCATGACTGAGATGGCTAAATTTAATCAAGTGGTACATAATTGCCATTCATAATCTAGTTAAATGGTAACCGCATTTTATATAAAAAAAACTAGGTCTTACGTATGCAGAAAATGTTATAAATTAATGAAAATAATATGCAAAAGTTGAAGCTGTTTTTTCATGTACAATTAACAAGTGAAAGAAATAAATGTTAACTCTTTAATGGATTAACAGGTTAAATAAAGTTGTTATGAACTAAACATTTCCAACAAATTGTTTTCTGGTTATTTCCAAGTTTTATTTTTCGCACAATTGAGCGTGGTTTTTTTTATTTCCTGCCGCCATAATGTCCACGTTTTCATTGAGAGTGGTCATGTTGAAGTTGCAGAGAAATTGCAACTATACATCATTAAAAAAAAAAATAAAAATATTAACGTATTTATCCCAATGTCTCGGATCTAACATTTCAGTCATAAATAATGTGAAACGTTAGATCATGTAATACAATAGAGTGAGCAACATACGACACAAAAATTTAAAATTCAGAATATTATTGAAATAAAACTGAACAACAACGGTATGTAAAACTTTTGTCAATTTAAATGTCAAGCTGTTGTTTATCCACTCATGTCCTCTAATTTGCTTCATAATTATGACTGAAAAAGAAAACAAATGTCACACTCTTCCACCTTTGACCAAACTAATAGCAACGGTTTTTAAATACTGGTTGTAATGTTTAATATACCAAGATTGGTTCTCAAAATTACAAAATGAGTTGCATTGGTTTGAATAATAAACGCAGCAAGACTGGCTCTCACAATCACAACGTGAGTTGAATATTCTAAAAACTACTGTTGAAACTGACAGACAAAGATCCAGGTACAATACATCTTTCACCCCATAAAGGTATTTTATTTTTTGTTGTACCTATGACTATTTCAGTTCAAGTGAAAATAATTACCTCTAGCCTGTTCTTTTGAGGCAACATGTGTAGCTATTAAAACAATGACGAATGTGTGGAACTTGTATATATATATATATATATATATATATATATATATATATATATATATATATATATATATATATATATATATATATATATATATATATATATATATATATATATATATATATATATATATTATAACATCAAATTATGTACCTATTATTTTCAATCAGAGGCAATTAAAATGGCACTCAGTAATTTTTTGTGTCAGGTTATATTATATAATTATATTTAACTGTTTGATGGAAACTGGGTAACGAATTTCTCGTAAGGTCTGATGATCTTATGGGTGAAAGCGATTTTTAAGAATTCAAGAAAAATCCATTTATGATATTCGGTAGCAATAATAGTTTCTAATTATCTTCTGTAGTACTCATATTTTAAGATTGGCAGCATAGACAAATATTTTATAACATCCATCTTGGTGGCCATATTTGATTTGCGACTTGTATAATTTACATTTAAGAGCGAAAATGTATGACGACTCCAATCGTGAAAACCTCATGTCGTTACAGCTATCCTTTAAATTTTATGACGAGAAAAAATATCTTCAAGATGGTCACTATGATGGAAATAAGTGTAATATGAATTTTAGAGGTAAATTATTTTCACTATGAAGTTCATTCATTATAAGTTTGATTTTATTATCAACTAGATACCATATATACACCTGTTGTGAAAACCGTCAGTCACAATGACTAAAGTAAACGAAAATACTAAATGAATATAGTCTAGATGGTTACCATGGTGACCTTACTGGATACCAAGTCGGCACCCTATTAACTTAGGATCTAAAAGTCATTATAAAGTCTTCTGGTGCCGATATGGAGAAGAAGTGATAGCAAGATTTTCAGTATGGCTGATGTCATTGCTATATTATTAAATAGATCAGCAATGCTTTTACATATAACCAATTGGCATATTAAACTGTCTTCACATAAAAACGTCACATCAATATGACACTATCCAGAAGGAATGACAATGCTAATATTATCAAGAGTGATAAAATGTCCATATTAAATGCCAGATAAACACAAGTTTCACTTAGAATTTGTTTCAGGGCTTAACACAATTGTTCCTAGACGACAAGGCTACATATGACAGGCAGTATAACTTGGTGGAGAAAGAACACAGGAAAACCGCAGTAAGAATAACCAAACAAAGGAAAGCTACTGGCACCTTTTTATATATCTACATTGGCCAAGTCTGAAAATTGAACCAATGTGGAGAGATATAAGATGACAGTGTAAAGAATGGCACTCAAGACAGCTTGACCACCAAAGGCCCTATTCTTCATTCCGAAACAACTATATATCTTCAGAAGTCTTATGGCGTAAACTACATTTTGAGAGCTGTGGGGCCATATTAGCTACTCTATTAACACTATTTTCATTAAGATCCGATCAATAGGAAAACGTTTAAGTTTTATGGCAATACTCCATGTTGTTGCTTAACATGAGCAGCGATAATAAACTTGTGTGAAAAAATGGCAGACGATGGCCAAATCAAACCATCCCACAATCTCTTCAGGTTTAAGGCTTCATGAACTATTATGAATATAATCATTTTATTTTCTCTTTCACATTGACACAAATGGCTACTAGACTATTTCATCCTTTGTACGAGATAATGTCAATAAATATGACAGACATACCTCCAATTCATGTGGTAATGCACAAGAGACTGTTATCAAATGAAAACAATAACTTCACAACAAAAACAATAATGATAATACTTAGAAACCCAAGTATATTATTTATCCTGTATTTTAATTTTCTGTTTTTAAGCTGCTATATCTTTTGAAAAAAATATAATTTGTGATAAAAGATACATATGTCAGTTATAAATGAATTCAACGATAATGCATTTCTTTTTCAAAATAACAACCTGATGTGAAACAACACTAAACACTAACAAAACCTGTTACATCTTATCACTAACAGTGAATAATTAGTGCCAACTTGCATTTTCTTACTGTTGTACTTAATATCATATTTCATCATCTCTATAATGCATGACCTTGAAAGTATCTCTAACTCCCCATGTAATTTCATTATCTTATCTTGATGGCCAAATTCCTACAACTTCAGTAATATGTATTGATAACAACATTTTAGCTGCATTTGTGTTCTCCTCAAAACATAAGAGAATGGTCGCTGAGCTCCCCGACTTCAGGAAAATCAAGAAAATACTAGATAGACCGAAAAAGAAAATATTATAAGCATACAAATTATAATGACAATTTCATATGTATGCTCAGGAAATCTGATAAATGTGCTTGCGATGACAGTTACGAAGTCTCGCTCAAGTCTCCTGCTGTGGCCCAAAAATCGTTAAATACTTCATCATCAATTTTTCCTCATAGATCAACCTATGTAGCCATCATCTGAAACTGAGGTGTATCACATATTTTTTTCATAAGACATATGACATACAATTTTAATGTTTTAGCATCATTCAAAAGGGGAAGTGAAAACTAATTTTGACATGTATTACTTCATAGGTTAAGTCAGACAAGCAATCTGCACATATCAAAATTTATCATATCACACTGCACTGGCCAACCTAAGGCTATGCAGTTTATTAGGATCAATAAGTAAAATAAACAACATATACCCTGATTTGCAGGTACATCATGCGATGAAAAATCGTCGTGTATGATGTTTGCAGTTGGACTCTGTTTATACAAAAACATAGAGTATATATTATTATCCTGACAATTGTGACCTGGGGAATATGGACATAAAATTCGATTGTAGCAAATATATTATGTGTACAGATTATTGCAGTTACCAGTTTGCAATATGTTTCAGTTTTATTTGCAAGTCAGTCTAAGGAACAACGTACTCGCTGCTAGTTGTGCTAGTGCATTCATGTCCTTTTGGCTTGGGAAAGAGAATCGTTGTGCTTTTGGCTAACCAAGTAAAGACATTCTTGTCCTCTTAATTAATTGGGCTATGGAATTGTTATGCTCTTAGATATTGGAACAAGGGAATTCTTGTCCCCTTGACTAGCTGGCCTGTGGAATTATTCTATTGCATAGCTATGTTTGGAAACTGTATTCTTGGCTTTGTTGGTCTTGGGTATTAATCATATTGGCATGCTGGGAATGGGATTTTCTGTCTTGTTCCCTAGATGATGGAATTGGTGTATTCCTGGCTAATTGGGCAATATTAATATTATTCTATTAAATAGCTGATCTATGGTATAATTGTCAATTGTAAGTTATAGGATCACACGTTTGATGGCCTTAAAACAAATTGTGTGGCTGGCAGGCTTACAAACATATTCACATTGGCAATTTTGTCTTTTAAATACAAATGTTTGATTCTTAAAAATAATATTATATTTACTTCTGTATGCCAAGAAAAGAATTTGTTTTGTGAGCAAAATATTTTTCTTTAAAATACTTAACAATAATACGTCGAGAGTACTGCTATGTGTATTGCTTGATTAACCCTTGTCATAACTGAATGTAGGAGTTAGGGACAACATGATTAATGTTTTGTTTTGTATATACGACTTATTACATATCTAAGTCGTGTCTGTGAGTCAAGATTATATTTTGAAGACCATTTGCATCTGTAGGTATACATAATTAACTGGATTTGAGTTCAGGACATTGGTTTTCCCCTTGTGATTACCTGGTCTACAAGTTTTGTCATGTCTTGTCTAAAGTTTGGAACACAAATGACCTGATCTTGCAGACAACTTATAACGTCCTAGAAATAAAAGTTTGGTCTTCACTTAGGTCATAATATTGTATCTTATGTTTTCATATTAAGGTTATATAAATTTGGAAATGCTCATTCCTATCTTAACATCTGCAGTGGAATCACCTATTTAATAACTGCATTCACCAGTATTCCATGTCATTTATGCTCCAGCGCATTCAAGATTGGAATTATTTCGGAATGCCAGTGAAATTCATTCAGAATACACAATACATTAAGACTTGGACTAGTACTTTTAGGAGTATTTGGGAATTAATGCACAATACTAGATCTTTTTGTTCTTGAAAAATGAAATTATTTCTTGACTTTTATGGTAAACGGGTTGCTCTTTGTTCTTTTCTGTTACCTAGTTGAAGAGCATATTCACCATATTCACCGTATTCACCATACCAAATTCAACAACTTGGATCTATGGATTTTTGGCTTCTAACTGCTGTCATCGCTTTTATGGAGTCATGGATGCCAAATTCCATTTATAAATGTTACTATAAGTATGGTGATACATGATATTCCAAAGATACAAGTCACAGAATTTTGTTAGTCTATTCTTAAGCCAAATTATGGTTCCAATGTAAATACCCTAATTATGCCACACCACCACTCTCATATTTTGACATGAAAACTTCTAAATCACAGGAAGAAGCTGGAGATTCAGATAGCAACTAAAATTAAATCTTTGTTATAATTGCAGTTATATGTTGATACAAAAGTAACATGAGAAAACAGTATAGTCATACTGATGTTACTCTGAAATGGATACAATGAATTAAGATAAACGCTTGAGAAAATTATAGAAATGATCATTTAATACAAAAAGCTTACAAATACCACTTTTTCTCAATTTCGGAGATGTGCAGATAATGCTTACTAAATTGAAGGAGTGCTGACATGAAATGTCATGCTTTATAAAACAAAGGATTTTCAATTAGGATGGCACGTATAAGTTTGTCATTGATTTGCAAAGCATATCACAGATAATGATGATGCTACAGATTAGTTATAGGTTTTTACAACACAGGGCAGCTAATTAGGACGGTACATCTTGGATTATCATAGACTTCTAAATCACTAGGCAGGTAGATGTGATGGTACAGACTATTATATCATAGGCTTGTAAACCATAAGATAGTTAAATTATAATGGTACACATTACATTATTATAGGCTTCGAAACTACATGACATGTAACTATACAGATTAGCTCACCATTGGCTTCCTAACCATTGTAATTATAATGGCACAGGTAACTGTGATTGCACAGAGTAGTTTATTTTATAATAGGCTTGTACACTATAGGAAAGGTAACTGTGATGGTACAGAGTAGTTTACTTTATCATTGGCTTGTAAGACATTGGGCAGGTATTTATGATGGCACAGACTAGATTTATAATTGACATATAAACCATTGGACAGCTAATTATGATGGTACATATTAGATTATAATTGGATTGTGAACCATAGGACAGGTAATTATGATGGCAGAGAGCAGTTAATCAAACGCATGTAAACCATTGGACAGGTAATTATGATGGTACAGAGCAGTTTATCATTGACATGTAAATCACTGGATAAATGATTATGATCGTACACAGTTGGATTTTATAAGCTTGTAAACTATCGGGAAGGCAGATACAATGATAGAAATTAGTTTTTTTGATATGAAATGTAAGTTCTAAAGATTGATTTGAAATAATTACAGTGCGAGACTGTAAAGAAACAGATTTAGTACATTTCTCCAGGGTGTGGGATACTCTGGAGGATTACTCAGACGAGTGAACAGACAAAAACAAAAAGAAATTTATTTGCAAACAAATATCAATTCATTTCACTTCTGTCATTTTCGTTGCTAAATTAAGCTTAGTAAGTAGTGAGGACCAAATAAAGCCTAACTACACCTGATGACCACAAAGCACGTTATAACAAAACGGTCAGGGTCCATTAAACATGTGCAATGTTCCATACCATGTTTACACAAACCAAGTCAATTTACTGAAAAAACGATGCATGCACCAAAATATGGATCTATATAATAAAATGGACAAACAAATACATTCGTCATTGGTATTTATCATCCTAAATCAACCCGTTAAATGATAAATGATGTATTAATAACAAAGAAATTCGAAATAAAATATTGTACGTATTTAAAGACTCCATCTAAAGATCCGCTAAAATAAAGCCACATAAAGCCTGACAGTCGCTTGCGACATCAACAAAGACCACAATATATTTATTGTGTAAAAAAAACTATTGATTAAGTCAAATCAAACAGCTTGAAATAATCAGTTTTGTTTTAAAATAATTTGATAAAACATGAATTAAAAATAACATATCTTTGTTTTTCCTCATCAAGTTATGTTGAAAACCATTTTAATTGAATGTTTTTTCTTCAGTGTAAATCCTCGTGTACTTGTTTAAATTTACTCTCTGATTAAACATGTTATTACACACTTCACACCTGAATGGTTTTTATCCAGTATGAATACTCATATGCCGTTTTAATATTTCACAATGACTAAACATTTTCACATACTTCACACCTGAATGGTTTATCTCCAGTGTGAATATTCATTTGAGTTTTCAAAAGTCCACTCAGATTAAACATTTTATCACACACTTCACACTTAAATGGTTTTTCTCCAGTGTTAATCCTCATGTGTCGTTTTAAAATTCTCCTATCACTAAACATTTTATCACAAACTTGACAAATATCAGTCAAATCCATTTAGAAAACAGATATATCATCTGATGCGGAGACAAAAGCGCGATCATTGGGGGATTATGTCTCCGAACCTTGAACCGTTTGTTACCTTAATGATCAAAAACACATTTACGGGCAAGAAAACAGAAAAGATAAATTTGTTTATGTGTCAAATAATAGAACAGGCTTGCTAAACTTAACTTTAAAAATATTTAAAATTTAGATAGTCACATTATGAAAGATAAATATAATCTTTGAAAAGCTATATTTGTCTGCCTTTTATGGAAATATCTTCATTTTGGGTACTTTTAATGTGTCTAACAATTTTCTGTTACGCAAACTATACATAATATGGTTTAAAGTTTGTATCGTAGTATAGAAATAAGACCGCTATTTAAATCTAAAGTGACAATAGGAAATTTTTCATCGTAGAAGAACTGTTCAATCTATATTATTTCGAAGCTTAACAAAACATTGTCTGAATTAAAACTATTTTCGAATGTCAAACATTGCACGAACGCGTACTAGATTAGCACAGCTTTAAAGGAACATAGGGACACACAGCAATTTAAATGTGTTCTCGTGGGCACAGATTTAAATGTTGGTGAAAGACTGGTATGTACACTGAAAATAACATGCATCTTATAACTTGTTGGTATATCTTTTTAAGTTGGGAATAAGTTTTGATTGTTAACAGTAAGGGATTCAATGGCATTTAATGTCATTCAAACGTGCTCGGCAGACGCGCTGAAGTAAGAGTTTAAACATGCTTTAAACTAAAGTATGTTTGAAAATCATCATACTCTTTAATATAATTATTAAATTAAAATGAGAAATCCATAAAAAAACCGTCCTAACTTAAGCGCCGGTTGCCGGGTAATTTACAACCGTACATTTTATACTAGGATAACCGTCTACTGTTGTTGAAATACCCACCTGTTACTTTCAAACCTGAGTCGGTTACTTCTAATTTTATTAATTGACATGCGAGATAAATATATTAATATTTATTTTATTCTGAGATAAGGGCATACTAAATTCAATTATAATACTCGTACGACTCAAACTGTTGCCTCTGCTAGTATTAGTTTAAATGATTTCAAATTTAATTGTGGCATCACAAAAAGCCAGACATTTGGAGAATTGCTTGGACTATACATTATATATAAGGTTGATTAAATGCCTGTAGACTACATTAGACCAGGTTGGTAGACAGAACCTCAGTCTGATGATCATGAGTGACATTTGATTGTTTTAAAAGCACCGTTTCAGGTTTGTAAGCCATTGTTGATGTTGTTGTAGGGTTTGACGCCAGTTTTTGGCACAAGACATGCTTCACGTGGCGGCCAGTATTAATGGTAGAGGAAGCAAATGATAAAACCCGGAATAACACACCTACTCTCGAGATGATACTGCAAGCTTCCTCACATGCCCACATTTTCCACATCAAAGGCTGGAACCCACACTGAGGTGAGATGATAGTGATCGTAACGTAGAGCGCTTTAGTTTACTCGGGGTAAGCCCTTTGTAAGTCACTGAACAGTTGTTAGAATTATGCGCCTCTCCAGTGAACACGCTAATGTTTCTAAGATGCTAGCTTCCACATCAACTGCATATGAAATTTTCCGAGGACCTTTTCTCTGTGCAATGCAGCTCCATGATGTGCTCAGTTTCCACCGTAATACTTTCCTTTAATATAGTATATTAGCTATGGCTGATATGCAGAATATGTAATGAATTGACATAGGTAAACGGGCATGAAACCAATTTGACTAATTAACAGCTAATCCTTCTGTGCTGTGATGACTTCAAAGAAAATGAGGTTCTGTTGAATGTGTATTTACATGTAAGCATCTGCGATTGCTTGGCACAATAAAGATGCCCTTTTCGCATATATAAACCATGACAGTAATCAAGGCTTTCTCTGAGTTGGAGTTGGACAGTGATGTCCAATCATTAATAAGTGAGAGTAATAATGATGATAATAACTGCTACTTGAGTGATCAAACTAGGATACTACACTATCAGTAGACACTTTTGAAAGAATGCGGAAAATTGCTTTGACTCATACAAATGAATCACTAAAACCTTTTTCATGTTTTTGAAAACTAACGTACAATGAAAAAGATATAAATGTATATAACAGACATTGAATATACAGAAGTCAGAGAACAGTCGAAGCAAACAAAGAAGACTCGAAATCTGAATGTATATTTAATGCAGACCATTTCTCAACAATAGCATTAGACGCTAATGATACACTCTAATTGTGCAAAGATGTCAAAAAAGGCTTTGTAATTCTCAAAGATGGCACCCATATCATCTAAATGGAGAAGTTAGATTTATTTGTTTCCCACAGCTTGGTTGAAAGATGGATGGATTATAGCTTGTGGTCGCTAACGGATTTACCAGGAATTACCACATGTTTGTTTGTACAGAATTCTGTAGAAAAGCTGTAGAAAAGCATGTTCCATCGATAAAAATAAATAAGAAGACAATAATAAGAAGGAAACAAAAAATATAATTTTTGTTTACGACAAAATGAACATGGCTTGAATATGTGTAGAGCATGCTATAACCTTCATCATTGCTGTGTTTTTTTCTGTATGAAGCATTAGACCTGAGATGGCTTCATTTTAAAGGTTGAGCATTTACATTTAATGTTGGTTTGTTCCCCCTTTAAAACAATACACCATTTTTTCAATTTTACAGACACTTTACTGATTTAGCTGAGGGAGGGATATGGATCAGATATAAATACAATAACAATGTATTCATTTTCAAGTACAATGTATATTCAGAACTGATCAATTTCTTTCCTTCATTTTTTCCAGGACAAATGTGCACATAGCAATTGTTTGTAGAAAGAAATCTATGGACAATGGGCATATTGTAGTTGTTTATTTTTTGTTGTTGTTGTTGTGGGTTTAACGCCATTTTTCAGCACAGGAAAGGCTATACATGGCGGCCAGTATTAATGGTGGAGGAAGAAACCGGGAAATCACCGGAAAGAACCACCGACCCACGAAAAGCTACTGGCAAGCTCTTTCACATATCCACATTCGCCGAATCTTAGACTCGAACCCACGCAGATAGAGGTGAGATGGCAGTGATCCGTAACGGACAGCGCTTTAGACCACTCGACCACTCGGGGCCCCTTGTAGTTGTTTATAGAAAGGAATCTCTGGACAATGGGCACATAGCAATTGTAGAAAGACATCTCTGGACAATGGGCACATAGCAATTGTAGAAAGAAATCTCTGGACAATGGGCACATATCAATTGTAGAAAAAATATCTGGACAATGGGCACATAGCAATTGTAGAAAGACATCTCTGGACAATGGGCACATAACAATTGTAGAAATAAATCTCTGGACAATGGGCACATTGTAGTTGTTTATAGAAAGGAGTCTCTGGACAATATGTACATTGCAGTTATTTGTATAAAGAAAAGTTGCATCTCTTTTCTTATATTTCTGTAAAAACAAGTTAAACATGATTGATTTTAGATTATTTCAGAAACATTAGAATGAATGATTATGGCGGGTATTCATCAAAGTGTAAATAATATGTATTCACTCACGAAATGAACAGCCTTTCTTTAAACTTTGTGAGCGAACTAGTACATTTTACACCTTGATAAATACTCACCCATGATCATTTAATTCATACGACTTCAAATTCCCAACTTTCTGTCATCATATCACAGAATTCCATCAGCAAAATATTTCATGTTAGGTAGCGGACATGGAATCAAAATGTCAAGCCTATCTTGACAAAAGAAGGGTCTTCGATCCAGTTTATTAATTGCCAATATGTAACAAATGTATCAATAGCCTGTGCTTAGTGAAGATGATCCACTCTGTTGGGCTTTACAAATCCACTTCCCTTTCACCCAAGACAAGCTCAAATTTACCTTGGGTAAATTCAAGTTTCCAAGGTAAAATATTTTGAAGGAGAGAGTGGTCGTTTTCAATTAGTAATTCTTTTTAACAGTAGTTTTACAATCTGCAATCTCTCAACAGTATCAATACATATATCTACTTCTTTATTGCAATGGTGTAAACTCCATTCTTCAACACTACTACTACTACTACTACTACTACTACTATTATTACTATGGCTACTACTACTACTATTATTACTATGGCTACTACTACTAATACTACTTCAGCAACAACAAGAGCTGTTACTGCTACTACTACTACTACTACTACTACTACTACTACTACTAATAATAATAATAATAATGATGATGACGATGATGATAATGATGATGATGATAATGATGATGATGATGATAATAATAATAATAATAATAATAATAATAATAATAATAATAATAATAATAATAATAATAATAATAATAATAATAATAATAATAAATCTTTAGAAGCTATAAAAACGTTACAACACTGACAACACTTAAAAATATATAATATGATCATTGAAAATGAAAACAAACTCCAAAAAGAAACATTGTTAGGTCTTTTTTCTGTTTTTGCAGTTGAAATACATGTTTTAAGAGCGCTCTTGAACGATATCACGGTGTCTTTGTGTCTACGTGCAGTGGACAATTCAATCCACAATGCCGTGCCCTCTTATGCAATAGAACATTGTCCGTATGATGTCATTTTCATTGTATGAATAATGAGAATATGAGTGTCAGGAACGTAAGAATCTTGCTGGTGTGTACACATGGATGTGGTCAGTTTATATGTACTTGAGCCCATCAGCGAAACATAGCACCGAGAATAAATTTTGTGTTTAATTCTGGATCGTATGGATAGCCAGTGTATGGTACAGAGCAATGGGAGGCGTGCACTGATCGTGGTACTCTAAGGATGATCCGAAAAGCTGTGTTTTCAACATTGAGAGAAACCAGACCGGATAGAATTACAATAGTCCAGTCTTGAAAATACTAAGGAACACACATATGTTTTAGTGGCATCAGCTAAAAGATACTTGCGAATGGAGCTGATTCGTGTCAGTTCAAGATATGCAGCCTTGCATATGTTCGTGACATGCTGGTAAAGAGATGGATAGTACTGTTGAGAGTAATACCTGGGTTTTGTACTTTCGTTGAATTTAATGTTTGTGTTGCTGATATTTATTGCCTGAGGTAAGATATTGTGTATGAAAACGTATTCGTGTTGTAATCAGAATGGATTCAATTTTATCATCATTCATCTGCCGCTTGTTACCTGTCATCCATGATTTCATTTCGGAATGCGCCTCTCTACGCCTTGGATAATATCTTCAACTTTAGTTGTTTGGCTCGATTTGAATATTTGAGTATCATCAGCATACAATTGGTGAGGCACTGGATGATGATAGTGTCTAAGTGTATAGAAGTTAGAGAACTGGTCCTAGAACAGACATAGATCAACTGGGTTTGAGTGTGTTACATTTGTGGACACAGTTTGTATCCAGTTGACCAATTAGGACTTGAATCATAGTAAGGCTGTATATTGAAAGCCAAGTATATGCAGGAGAAGAAGAAATAACATATTATGGTCCATTATATCAAATGCTGCAGGCAAGTCAAGGAAGGTGAAGACTAATATTTCCGCTATCAAAACCAGGGATAAAGTCATTGACAACTTTCAGAAATGTAGTTTCAGGGTGTGGCAAGGGCGATATGCAGAGTGTGTATACTAATATTTTTGACATGAACCGGAGATTAGATTCTGGTCATTTTTTAAAAATCGTTATGGTTGGTTTCTTCAGCAGAGGCGTTAGAATGAGAGTTTTGAAAATGATGGGAATGCTGCAGATGAAAGTTATTTATAACATCAGTTATTGAAGGCAATATTGGATCTAAGCACTTAAGCGGCAGTGATATCGGAATCGGATCAAGTTCAAGTGACTTTGGAGCACTCTTCATCACGACTGCACTTACTAAATCCAAATGCTGCTAACTGTTGCTGCTGAAATTTTGTTTTACAACTGGATGTTGTCGACGAGTCAAGAGAAATTGTGTTGTCAAGTTTGTCTCTAAATGTTTGTCATGGAAGAAACTTGCAAACAGGTCCGGAATGTCGATTGGAGAGACAGTAGATGGAACTGGTGTACATTTGTTCCTTGACATTAGCTTGTTAGTAATCCCGAATAGTTTTTTGTAGCTGAAACTTTCATGATCTTAATACTGTAGTGGGCTGATTTCGCTGCATGAACTATGCCTGTGACATTCTCCTTAGCGGTTTCATAAGTTGGCTTGTGAATAGTGTGTCTGGTGGAAAAACAAAGCTTCAGCTTTCCGACCATCTCTTGTAGCAAGGGAAGCTAGTCCCAAACACTGCTACACTGCGGACAACACTTTTGAATTGATGCTCTTCACATAGTTGCTGGGGCATATTTGTCAAGCAATGAACGAACGCCGTTGTTGATTTGTCCTGCTATTGGAGGTAAGCTAGTTGTTAGGTTCACTTAGATGTCATGCATTAGTTGAGTTCTGTTTATCATACAGAGGTTGCTCTTAGTAGCAAATAACATAATTGCATGCTGTTTATTTCATCTATCAATCGTTTAGTTGACGTGATACACTGTCAGTCTGTCATTTCCATCTTGTAGTCAATGTTCAGATAAGCATCACATTTGTTGGCGCAGACATGAAAATTTGATTATTTACTATTTAAGGCAAGTTTTGACAGCAGGAAATAAACATTGATATATTAATGTGTCAGTTTTATTTCAGTTTTAATATTTGTATTTAAACAGATTGTCCAACTTTAAAGTCCTAACCTAGCCATGGACAGTTTGATATTTGTCAGTTCCGAGATTGCTGACACTAAACAGTCTGTTTTGTAAAATAAAGTTTTGACGCCTGTCACCAATTTAAAACTGACGAGTTGACTATTGTTAATAATGTATCTTGAGATTTCTTTCACAGCTGTGTTCTCAAATTAAAGTAACTCATCTCGAATGATTAACCACGTGCAAATCTAGAGCCCACAAACAGTAATTATAGCTATTGTTCATGTGATTATTCTATGACACTGATGCATACTTGATGTGTGGCAAACAATGAGAAGAAAACAAAGCAAACCTTTGCGAAGGTGGCATGTCAAATATTGTTCAGATGCATGTCGCTGATTCAAGGAAGGAGACACATGAGTTGACACAACATTACCCAGAACAAAAGAAGAATGACTTCATTGATAATTGAGTATACACTTAGGGAATCAATTAAATTAACTTGTTTCCTTGCAGGATTGTTACTTAAAGCAGAATGGTCAATTGATCTTTAACTGAAAATGCAGATACAGAAAATGTCATAATATATTGAATCATGATTAAGTTAAAAAAGTTTTGTTCTTGTCTGTTTCATTTGTAATGTTAAGTGAGTCTGCTTTATCTAAAATGTTTCTCGCAGAAATATGACAATTTCCAAAAACCATTGTTTGCCTATTATTTATCTATGTCCATACATGTGTATGCTTGTCTTTGCTCTTTTAACTATATCTGGATTCCCTTCCATTTCTCGTCATTTACAAATATAGTCATATGTATTATTTTGTGGTAACTAATTACCGACATATTGACATATGGTTTTACGGTGCAAGCAAATATAAAATGTAAAGAAAAGTTCTGTATTTGTGTGGGAGGAGCGTGCAATAGATTGTGGATGATTTGTAGGAGGCTAAAATTGGATCTTTTCCCAACATAAATGCTTATTCAGCAATTTATCCACGAACACACTGTTCCCAATTTATCATTAGATCGGATAGCCTGAAAATATTCTTTATGGATTCATACATGAAGAATTAAAATAAAGTGTTGTTCACATACTGTTCTACATGTATTGAATTCACAGGTTCCTTCTCCTGGAAAGAGATCATTCTAGTTACACACTATAGAAAGCTTAACAAAAATTATCTAAAGCGCAATAAGTTCTTGTTATAATGTATTTTTGTATAAAAGTGCAATAAATACTTGTATGTATTTTAGTATAAAAGTGTATTAAATAATTGTATGTATTTTTGTATAAAAGTGATATATATATATATATATATATATATATATATATATATATATATATATATATATATATATATATATATATATATATATATATATATATATATATATATATATATATATATATATATATATATATATGTGTATCTACTTTCAAGTTTTAACTCTTTATTTGTACTGGCTATGAATTTGTTTCCTTCCATTTCTTCAAATTAGAGCCAGCCTCAAGAAACAAGAGGAAAATAATTGTTCAAGACATGAGGCCGTAGGATCCGCCCTTCCTGCTGTTAATCATTTTTTGATCAAAACAAAGATTACTCAATGAAAACGCCTGTAAGCTGTTAATATTATTCATTAAATATATCCCTGAAATTGAATTATTATTCGAAACTACAGTAATGCGTTTTATGCTTTCACCCCCCCCCAAAAAAAACAAACACAAAATGTAAAAAAACCTAAAGGTTAATGAATAAAATCGTATCATTCCAGTTTAGTCTTACATGTACCATTTACGGACATCAAGCGTGTCCAGTCCATGTCACGTGTTCTTTGTTATTAATATTGTGGATAACAGGAATCAGTACACAATTAATAAAATCCTGTTCAGTACCCACGAATGTAGTCCCAGTCTATTTTTAGATCACTTTTTCCTGTCTAAATTTGGTGGTGATACTAGAGTTCGATTTTGGCATTCTTGGTAAGGATTTAAAGGCAATTGATTATTCTTTAAAATGTGAGCTTATGGTGTGGTTGTCTGTGTGTATTTCGGCGACAGTGCACATTGAGTAATAAGGTCATGGTGATGATCCGGAAGTGAAATCTGTGTTCCGTTGCCTGGTGTTTTGTGTACAATTCAGCCTCTCAAAAAAATGCAGGTCAACCCTTGACAAGAACTAAACCGTAAAGTCATCTTTGAAGGTATTTTAGATTACCATATGATTTGTATTGATTGTTACACAGTGGAAAGTTCAGTACTGAGAAACAAATGTAGAGACCATATAGTAAAATTAATTGTGTACTATGGCCAATAGGCCAAGTTGAGCAGCAGGGAGGGTGAATCCTACAAAAGTTTGCTCGAATCATAAACGAAAAAAAAGAGTTCCTACACAGAATGAAAAAAAAAATCAACCCCGTATGGTTAATAAACCACATAGGGTTGACTATGTCATCATGCTATTTTTTCCCAAATACGACTTAGATGATGTCATTCACCCTCCCTGCTGCTTCTTTGTCAAAGGGGTATCTAAATGATGTTCAAGGGTAGACTATCCAAAGATTTTGTTCAGACCAGAATATGTTTTGTTCTGACTTAGTAAAATTAACCAAAGATTTTATCTAGACCAAAACGATATCTTGATCTTGGATCATGTAGATTTATTGTTATAAATCCAAACGGGACAGCTTGTGCTTTAAAAGAAATTTTTAAATTTAATCATATCCATATCCCCTGAACACCAAGTATAGTAAATCTTCTGTAGAGTATAATTATCTACTCCATTAAATACAGCCAAAATATTACAGTTATCTCTGATCACCTTGGGTATCTGCGTGTATCTCTGAGTAACATAAATCACGTCAGTATTTTTTATGTCTACCTCGAGAAAATATTCTAGCTGGATTAGATTGTTTGTCCAACATCACATCATCGTACACTACGAGATTATTAATGAATCCATCTAAGTCATCCACAGACGGGGCTTCATCTATATCCGTGATAAAGTCAATAATATCTTCACCGTCTTTATTAACAGATTTCGCTTTCTCATTAAAATATTTAAGTACTTCGTAACAACGCTGATCATCTACAGACGGTGCTATTAAATATAGTTTGTTCCATCTCATCCATCTCAATATTACATTTAACAATAATTGAGTTTTACCTGATCCAGATGGACCTATTATAATCATCCTTATCGAACTTGGTAATGCTGGATGGTGTTTTACTGGTTCTTGTTTTCGTGTCGCCGAAAAATCAATTATTGAATCCATATTATTAATAACATGAGTCTATATTGTTTTCGATGTAGATCATCTACACCCACCATTGGATTGACAACAATAACAACAAAAAATAAACGACGTGCATTAACAGGTAAATGTAAAAAATGTGGCACGAAAAAATATAAATTTATCTCAGGGACTTCAAAGACAGGTGGAGATATTGCTGCATCATTAGGAAAATTACCTGGATTACCATGGTCTAGGTATCCTGGTGAGAAACACTTCCTGGATATAATTATTGTGGTCCTGGAACTAGATTTGATATCCGACTTGATGATCAAGATCAACCAAGACCAGGGGAGTATCCAGTAAATAAAATTGATCAAGCATGTCATATTCATGACGTTGCATACAAAAGTAAAGATTTGCAGCAGCGGCATCTTGCAGATGTGAAATTGATTCATGCATTAAATTCTATACCTAATAAATCTGTCAGAGAAAAACTCGCTAGTTTTCTGGTAAAATCAGCGATGAAATGTAAAATAATGATAGGAGCTGGTAATTAATTATATAATTATTATAATGGAATCTATTTATTATAGCCCTATAGGGTATTGGAGAGGTAAAGCAGCTATCACTAAACTTACTAAAGCAGCTAAAGTTTCGCGTGATGTTGCTGCAAATTGGTTAGCACGACAGGCAATATGGCAAATTTATCTACCACCACCAAAAAACCCAATATGCACATTTTGATGTCAGTGTTCTTAACGAAGTTCATCAAGCAGATATTTTGTTTTTGCCACACGATACTATTAAAACACGTGGACGAAAGTCACGCACGTACAAATACGCATTGACTGTTGTTGATGTTGCGAGTAGATATAAAGAAGCGGAACCATTATCAACAAAGACAGCCTCTGAAGTTGCCTCTGCGTTTGAGCGAATTTATCAACGTAGTAGTCTACGATGGCCACAATTATTACAAGTTGATCCTGGCAAAGAATTTCTTGGTGCAGTATCACTTTTGATGAAAAAACACAGCGTTAAAATTAGACGAGGACATACTGAAATTCATCGTGATCAAGCAATTGTTGAACGATTTAATCGAACACTTGCTGAGCGGTTATTTGGATATCAATACGCGAAGGAAATATCTACTAAATCCGGTGAGAGATCTCGTGAATGGGTTGCAAGGTTACCAAGTGTGATATCTGCATTAAATAATGAAATTACTCGTGCAACTTCCATGAAACCTTCCAATGCAATAACAAAAAAAATATACCATGTAGCAATGAATACGGACAACGAAGTCAACAACCAGTATTAGGTAATGTGATTGTGAGATATTTATACGAACCAGGGGAATTGGAGGGTGGCAAAAGACGAGCTACTGACCCTATTTGGAGTGTGACCGCATATACAATTTCTAGTGTGGTTAGATCCACTGGAAGACCTGCCATATACAGACTAGATTCTACTGCACCTCAACGTGGATTTGTTCGTGAACAACTACAAGTAATTCCTGCAGATACACAATTACCACCGCGTTCACTTATGTAAACTTGAACCAGGACGTCCAGCACCCCGACGTCGATTACATTCAAGACAAGTCAACATCACATTAGCACGTGTATGACCTAGATCACTATTAATTCTATCTACGGTAAATTGTCGTGGATTATTATTCGAGTATTGCCATAACATCATTGCGTTACAACTTGCACAGTGATTATTCTGTGATTGTTTTAGTGTTATAATAAATTCAGTATCAATATCAAAGTCACGCTTATTTTTTTTTGTCACTTTCTTTATAAGACGCTAATTTTTTTCTTTATTACAGCATCGTAATTAGTAATTTCTTCAGTTATCACGTGATCTATAATAACCCTATATAGTTGAGTTATTCGTCCGACGCGAGATACTGCAAGATAAACTAAGTTTGACCACTCGATCCGATCATCTACAATCCATATATTTGTATCAGAAATAGTTAATCCCTGTGACGAGTGAATAGTTATAGCGTATCCTAAGATCCACGATGATTTATCCATACTCAATGCGCTCTCGACAGAATTTATATCTATCAAAACAATATCATTCAATACCAGATTTTGTATTCGGACACTTTCACCAGGAATTTCAACATCAATATTGTGTCGTCGAGTATCTGCTGGGCGATAACATAATGGTACGGGTAGATTTGAAAACTTTTCTTTATGTAACATAAATAATTTCTTCTGTAATTCATCACGAACTATCTTTCTACTTGCGACTATCAAATCAGTGGGTTTCCATAAAGTCAAAAAATCATTCAAAGTTGTCTCTGGAATTACTTCACGCATTATTTCACATTGTATTTTATCTGGTTGTAGTCTGATTAATCTTTTTAACTCTCTCAATGGTTCGTCAATTGCTCTATGATCATTATGTATCTCTTCATAATAATCCACATTATTCTTTAACCATTCATGTGGAGACTGTCCAACAAAGGGCGGTGGTTGACCATGATCGCCACACATAATCACAGCAGTATTTTTTGTTAATAACCATTCGAGAAATGTTTTTAGTGTTTCTAACGACACCGTACATATCTCGTCCCAAATAATATATTTAGGTATATATTTTTCACCCATCCGTTCAGGGGTCCATGTGTCTCCACAAAATCTAAAGAAACTATGATATGTGCTTGCTTTTACCCCTCGTTCCTTTATTTCTCTGGCGAGTTTATGTGTAGGTGTCAGAACGATCATATCTGAATTATTGTTCATAAATAATTTAATCACACGAGTTGTTTTACCTGACCCTCCACATCCATTAAGATAAACGGTCTTATGTCTAGCCACAGGATCGTACACAGATGGTGCAGATGATTCTAATATTTGATTATTATTTCTGTAATATATTTCCGCAATTTCAATATCAGCAGATTCACAATAACTAAGTATATTTTCTTGCTTTATTCTCCATGCCCCCCACTCCTCACCGTTACCAAGTAACGGATTTAATAAATCCTTATATTTTTTGTTTATATAAAATGAATCCGTAGCGACTCTAACAACATAACGAGGAAATATATTTATCATTGACAGTAGATTTATAGAAACATAAGCTAGCATTGAAGATCTTAAATGAGTAAACTGCGGTGAGTCTCCCTCAATATAGCTAACAATGGTACCTAATTTGGATCCATCCGATAAATAAGCATTACTTCTGCTTATAAATGTGTTTTTCTCTGTTGTATCATTGATTATAAAATCTAACTCAGTATCGTCCATAATCAATCTTGTACAATGTCGTTTATGACCGTATGAACTACCTTGAGGAAATTTACCGATTATCTTTCTACCAAGATCTTTAGCACACTTCTCATCGTATTCATCTCTACATTTACGTATATTATTAGTAATTTTAATAATATCATCTTCGGCAAGATCAGGAAATTCTTTTCTGGCGTCTTCTATACTAAATGTATCAGGTTTTGGTAACCAAACTTGTTTTTGTGGACTATAGGATATAATCGCTTCATTTACCCTCAGTGATATTAATATTCCAACATCAAGCATATATCTTAATAATACTATTGGAACCCAACATTTTTCTGAAAGGTGTTTACCAAACCAAATATAAGTAATAGGATGTAGATCTTTTGCGAACTCGAATGATTCTACATATACAAATCCTGTTAAGTCAAAATCTGGTAAGGGTCCATTTATTGAAACTCTAGCCATGCTATGTGTGGGGTGTCCGAATCTGTCATAGTATTTAGAACACTCTCCATATCCCAGAAAACTCCCAGGGTAACATGAGGTAACATCATTATAATCGTATTTCGTGTTCCATAATCCACCGTGTCCATATTCTATGCAGCTGTTTTTTATATCCTCAATAAACTCTGATCTTGTCGGCTTCCATGAATTTTTTTCCTGAGCGAAATGGGCTGCGACCGATGGTACGGTAAAACAATTATTCAGTAGTTGTCTAATTTTGTTATCGTCATTAGTATATTTTAGTGCAAGGTTTTTCATTTCCTCGTGGAGAAATTCTGTACGATAAATATCACCATTGGGTCGTACAAATTGATCATAATGATCATTTTCCGAACTCTGAAATAACCAAATAGATACAGGGTCATTTTGCTGATATTTTTAATAAAATCAAATACATGACCACTATAAAATTTAATCATTCTATCTCGTGGAAATATAGTTACTACATAACACCAAGCATGTGCATTATGATCAATGATCGTTATAGGGCTTCCATTTTTTATGTATTTTGGTTTGTACAATATCTCTCCTGTTAGTGTTTTTACTGTTATTGGAAATCTTAATGACTTTTCTAGCTTAGCAACATCCTTAATAGATGCACCAGAATCTTTAACAGTCTCCCCCCATTCACATATTTTTTACGTCTTAAATCTGTTAAGCCATTACCACGCATCGCATTTGTAAAATGTTCAGTAATGCGTTCAGCCACGCAGTTTATTCTTGACTCTGACAGTCTCATCGGTTTGAGATTTTCAATATTAGGTTTATCATTTAGTAAATACAATCCATAGACAAGAGCAGTAACCGGATACCCTCGCTCAAAATACGGTCTATCAATACCAGTCAATATTCCGGGTTTTGATTTGTTATTTAATAAAAGCGTTTTATTATTTCCCAACTGTGTATGAATAGGATCTCTTTTGTCATGAATTACCCAAATATCTTCGTCTGTCTCTACAATAAATTTTATTAAAATAAAATATTTTTGATTATCAAGGTAGTTAATAAGTACCTTTGCTCGTTTGTCATTCATCATATTATTAATGCTTCCAACCCTAAAAGTTGACCACACATGAGCAGCACCATCTTCTCGAAATTCTTTTTTGGCTTCACGGATACGTCTGGTTATATCTACATTCATTAAAGCTAAATCTTGCATCGAAACACTAAATTTATGTTCTGATAGTCTGTCAAAGTCAAATCTAGTAGTAGATGGTTCAATTAATGATAATTCTTCCATCATTATAATTAAGACAAGTATTCAATTAAATTTAGTATATATATAATGATTCAAATAGAAAATAAGTGTATTTGGTTGAAAATCGGACATATTTCTTATTGTGATAAACCATGCGTAAAAAAAAACAATTATTGTAGTTACCATATGCAAAGTATCAGAAATGGAAGTACAGGACCAAAACCATGTATTCAGTGTAAAATTGGTGTGAGGGGTAAAACACATTTATGTAAAAATTGCGGAGGAAAACATTTCAGAGAGTTAAAGCGTTATTATGACAAGAAAAAAGATACATCGACAGGTAAACCCCCTATAAAAACAGAAACGGATTATCTGACTAGATTTTAAAAAATGATTTAAACAAATAAATATTATATAAATGGAGCAAAAAGAATTCGTGAGACATCCAATATATACCAATTACGAAGCGTCCAGAGATGGTGTTATTAGAAACTGTAGATTAAAAAAACCAGTCGGTAGTCTTAATAATGCTGGTTATTTTACATTTGGTATTAATAGAAATAAAAGATATCTATCGCACAAGTTCATATTTGAATGTTATTTTGGCCTAGTTAAAGATGGATTTGTTATTAATCATAAAGATGGAAATCGCCAAATAATTCTGTAAATAACCTAGAATCAATTACGCAAAGTCAGAATTGTAAGGTAGGAAATACTGGTATTTCTCCTAAGACTCCTAAGACGGTCATTTTTACCAACACAGATACTGATGAAAAAATAGTTTTAAAATCTATATATGCAGCTGCCAGATATTTTGGTATTTGCATACCTTCAGTAAAACGTGTGGCTGACCATATATGCAAGTCTGCATATTCAATAAAATATGACCAAAGAATTATATTTGAATACATATAACTGTGTACTCTTTACTCATATCATTTTTATATATTAAAGTTCTATTTTATCAATCCTGCCAAGGGTCCTGACTATATCAGGGACTCACTTTTACTATCCTCAGTTTTAAAGTCATTTATCGTAGAATCAAATAACATAATCTTTTTCAATTGCATCACACGACTGTCTGTCCGTTTTTTAATTTCATATTCGTTAGACAGAGCAATTTTGATATTCTCAATTGAACGCGCAAGAGGTACGAATAATTGTATGTGTTTTTCATCCACGACAGCTAAAGATTCTAACATAGAATTATAAATGGATTTAATAAACCGATAACTAGATGGTAATGTGAATTTATTTTGAAATTTTTTCTGCTCTAAAGATTCAAAGTCATACATGATTCTTTCAGGGTCGAGATTATCAGATATCTGAATTCCTTCATGTTTTAATTTTTTAATAGCAGAAATAATTTCATTAATGTTTTTACTGTTCATTTTTTTATATATATATAATATATATTTATTTATTTAAAATAAAAAAATAATATTTAAATATTTTAAATTGACTTAACTAGCCAGACCTGGTTGAGATAATAACTCCTGTCGAAAATAATCTTATTCACAGAGTAGATTACGTCCCTTCATTGAACTAGGTCACATATTTAATATCTACAGTAATATTTTTAATCTCAATGAGGTATAATGATATTATGGACTGAACTGTTTATCTCTCTGTCTGTCTGTTTATCTGTTTATCTCTCTGTCTGTTTGTCTGTCTATCTGTTTATCTCTCTGTTTGTCTGTCTATCTATCTGTTTGTCTCTATGTCTGTCTGTTCGTCTCTATGTCTGTCTGTTCGTCTCTCTGTTTAGAAACCACAATTACTAAGTGTCTGTATATACAGACGCCAAGTTGTTTGTGTAATTGAATCTTTTTTTGTAATTGTAGTGGTTAAATTCCACTATGAACTTAATACATATATCGTAATATAGGGTTTTCCTATAACATAACAGTTACCTTTACAAAGCTGACTTCACAACGAGTCTACCTGTGTTTACCGTAACAAAAACATTCCTGTGTTTACCGTAACAAAAACATTCCTGTGTTGTTTTCAATACCGTTCAGAAGCTGATACAGACCAAATTTAATAGTCATAAAAAGTAAATAAAGAAGAAATGACACTCGCCCTCGCTGTATACAGATCTAAGTATTCAAACAATGACAAATGCGTTAATCGATTGCCTGTCTGTCTGTTTGTCTCTGTGTACCTAGTGGGTTATTTCCCATTTTTATGCTTATAATTTCAAATCGTTATATATTTATACTATATAAAATATAGTTTGGTTTACACACATAAATGGTTAATTGTTTTAATAAAATTATATTTGTAAAACCAGAGACTAATGCTATTGCACAAGAAAAGCATATAGTAATAATTAAAACTCTTATTCACATCGAGCCGCAGTAGCTTAGAGGAAAGATCGTTGGACTCTGATCCTAACTTCTGTGGTTCGATTCCAGATTTCGCCGAAATGGATATGGTCCCGGGGATGCCATTTTTATATATAACTGAGGGCAGGGCGCGCCTCAGGTTTCAATAAAATACCTCTGTGTAGCCACATAGGTACACTTTTGTACCCGTGGGGTGATATAGGGGTGTTTTATCGAAACCGCAAATGCCTAGACAGTCTTCTGAATTTTCTAATGTTTCGCCTTTCGTCAATTAGAAATTCACCGGGAGATATGTCTATGAAAATAAACCCCCTACCCCCTAAAATAATCAGTAGCATGCCTTGAGCTCTCCGCCCCATAGAAGAACCCCCCAAAAAACATAGCCTAAAAGAAACAGAATTATAGAGGGCCGCATAGTAAGTCATGGAAAAATCTATGTTATGTTGGACTCTGTAAAAAGACACACCTGGCTATCGAGGTTCCTATGAAGGGTAATCGCTGGGATCGCTACTGATTATTTTTGACAAAAATCAGACAAATATATATATATATATATATATATATATATATATATATATATATATATATATATATATATATATATATATATATATATATATATATATATATATATATATATATATATATATATATATATATATATATAATTAAAAATAATTAATAATATAAATGAATATCGGAGAAGCGCACTCGGCAAAAATAACTCGCAAGCGTTTAAAGGCAATTAAAAAATATTTACCAGTTCGTGATGCTGTTAAAAAACAGTTACAAGAACGTCAGGAAACTCAAGTTGAATTTGCAGAGGATAGAAAGGAATTATTTAGACCGATAACTGAGACCACTAAAGATATTCAACCTATGTTAGAGAAAACAGCTGAAGCAACTCAAAAAATAGCATCTGCGTTACCACCATCTGAAGAACTAAAACAAGAATCAAAACCAGCACGGGGTAAAATTAACGCATTTGACAAATTCACCGATGTTGCCATTAATGAAATCAAAATGGCTAAAAATGTTAGTCAATTAGCTAAAAGTGCGGTTGAGAGTTATGATAATCGACAACAATTTTTAAAAACCTCTCATGTAAATGACATTATTGGTCGTGAATTGTGGTACAAATGGATATTTCGCATATACTATGATACTGATCAAGCTCGAAACAGTGATTCAAAATATATTAATTATATTAATGAAATAGAAAAATATATTTCCTTTATACAGTTATCGCCAGAACAACAACAGCAATTGATAAAACAACAACAACAACAACAACAATCATCACCGCCATCAATACAAGAAATATTACGTCATACTCGACAACAAAAATTATTGTCACAATCTCCAAAATCACAACCAGCCCAAATAAAAAGTGAGGAAGGGCCGTCGGATACCTCTTTCGGAAATGGTCTTACCAGACAAGGAAGTGGTCTTATTACTCAGTGTCCTAACAACGTCCTTGCTGATGTTGAACGACTAGAAATCCTCATCGGAGGAAAACGAGCTGGAAATAATTCCCCAGAAATCATTAATGAAACAGCTGATATTTGTAAACGATTATTTACAGGCGGTATAATGGATATTGATATGTATCAGTCTCTCATTGAGGAAATCACCGATGATTATTATAGTGACTAAGTCACTGTAATTAAATAGAATGACTATTTAATAAATGATAGTGCATAGTACTCAACGTAGACCAACTATGGTTAGGGTAATTAACTCTCGAATACCGGTTTTCAGGGCATTTTATGGAAATGGGTTAGGTGACATTGTTAAGGGTCTTTTTAGAAGGATTGCCCCAAAAGCAATGCCTATTGTAAAGCAGCTAGGAATGAAAGCTATTGATGTTGTAAAAGAAAAAAGTATAGGCGCTGCTAGAGATATTGCTAGCAAAGCATTCACAACAGTCAAAGATAGACTAGCACGATTAATACGCAGACCACAAACAGCCACCACAGCTCTATCTCAACCAGTGAAATTACCTAGTACTGAAATGATGCCCGTAAGTGTAAGTAAAATAATAAATCAAGCGGCTAATCAAAAACTAGCGGAGTTGGCTGATATCCCAATGTCGGAAAAAGAGAAAAATTTAACCACTAGTCTGATAGCAGGAAGTGGTCTCACTTCCCGAAGAGGTTTTCGTGTTAGACGAATATGATAATAATAAAGATGTTCAAGCGTATAAGTGACACCGCGTTTGACATAGATGAACCAGTTCTCAAAGATGGGTCTGTACATGACTATCAGTATTATTCTTATGAAGCACGACTTCCAAATCAACGAGGAAGAATTGAACTTCAGGTTCATGATACAAGTAGATATTTTCTACCCTCAGAAGCATTTATTGAAGTCGAAGGTGAAATATTAAAAACTGATAATACTGAATATGACGCTAATGTAAGTATTGGTTTTGTTAATAATGGTATTATGGCGTTGTTTGATAGTGCTACGTACATGATTGATGGAAAAAATATTGAATCAATTCAGAAAGATGTTGACGTAGCTACAACCATACTTGGTCTTGCAAGATATAGTGATGATTATTCAAGATCAGCTGGCCCCTCAATGATGTTTGCAAAAGATACTTCTAATTCTCCAGAATATCAACAATATGAAATAGGACGACCAAGAAATTTTGCTAGAAATGCTGATGCAGATGTACAAAGTATGATCATTAATATAGATCCAGATTTCAACTTAGGATTTAGAGTACGTCGAGCGATGTTAAAAGGAAATAGAAGAGTGTTTTCGTGTGCAATTCCACTCTCACATATCTTTGGATTCTGTAGAGAGTCAGAAAAGTCATTTTCGGAGCCAAACATACAGTTGTACTAGTACGAAAGGCTACAGACGATGATGCAATATGGAGACCTCCTGGTGATGCTGGTATTGTAATTCTTACAAAACTCTCACTGTGGATGCCGGTGGTGACTCCTTCAATATCTGAAGAAGAACGATTATTATCTTTTATGAAGCAAGGCGGTAAATCAATACTATCTTGGTTGACAATGACCACAGATGCTATCCAGACTAATATTAATGGTTTATTTACATGGCAGATAGCCTCTCAGCAGGGTGTTTCTGCACCGCGACACATATTTATTGCATTACAAAATGCTGAACGAGTAAATGATCAAACACGTAGTATTATGATATTTGACAATCTTGGTGTTTCTGAGGTTTCGTTAAGGATAAATGGACATCAAGAACCATCCGAGGATATATTACTGAATTTTGATCATAATCATGTAGCACGTGCATATCATCGTCTTATGGCTTTTATGGGACGTGATCAAAATGTTGATACTGGTTTACAAATATCACAACTAGATTTTACAACACTGTATCCGATTTATTACTTTTCACTCGAACATTTAGATTTGGCCAGACAATCGGTAGTCGATATACATTTCCGAGCTAGTGTTAATAGAGGAGCTATTGATAATTACAGAGCAATTGCTGTTATACTTAGCGATAAATCAATGCTCATAGAAGGTGCTGGTGGACGAATGAAAGTCGTTGATGCCCCAGTAGAAAATATGTAATTAGATTGTTTATGAATATTATAAATGCCATATAATCACGCTGATGTTACCCTGACTCCTGGTCAGGTCAAAAGACTGCAATCAGCATCCAATAATAATTGTGGAATAACAATATCGTTTAAAAAAGAACAGATGAGCGGTTCAAATAAATTATCATTGACCGATCGTCAATTTAAAAATTTTAATGAAGCAAAAAAAATCAAATAAAGGTGTCAGACTTGATCTTTCTGCAGGCGCTATTAAGGATACTTTTAAAACGGGTGGTATATTTCCCCTTCTCGCAGCTATACCAGCATTAATAGCCGCAGCCGCACCAGCTGTTGCAAAAGCAGCTGCGTTAGGCGCTGTTAGTGCGGCGGGTGGTATGGCATTAAAAAAGGCTGTAGGAGGTAGATACAAAAAAAAAGAAGAGGTCTCAGATTACCAGGGACCCCGCCTTCATGGTACGGAAAAGGTCTAAGACTTCCAGGGACAGTTTACTGATCTCGCCTATGTCTAATTTTGATTTAATAGATGCTGCTAAAAAATTAAAAATAAAACAATTTAGAGGTGTTTTTATGCGTGATCAATTACCAAAATAACCGAATAACATTGAGACGGGTATCATAAATCTCGATCAAAATTCTGGACCAGGTACACATTGGGTAGCTTATGCAATTGACAAACGTGGAATTATCTATTGTGATTCGTATGGATTAGCACCACCAAAATAATTTCTTCATTATGTCAGTAATAATACTGCACCAATCTGGTATTCAACGCTACCAACACAAACATTAACTGATCCACCAATATGTGTTCGAGAAGTACTTAATGTACTTGATGCTATATCAAGGTCAACAAAACCACCCCATAAAGTCGTGCATGAATATACCATGCATTCACATTTAAACAGATATCAGTAAATATAATGGTAGATATTTACGGAAGATCTGCTCGTGGTAAAACTCAGCAGCAAGGAGATTTATCTAAATATGCAACCCTCGATCAGCTCCGAAGTGAGATTGATGATTTATTAAATATTACAAGTGTGGACCAAAATGAAGTGGTTGTTTTTCAAGACAAACAAGGACGATTAAAGACGAGTAATATACAACTACCAGACGTACTTGTACGAATTCCTACTGCAGTTACTGATAATATAGTTACTTTTACTGATCAGGGTCAAATACAAGATTCCGGTAAGTCAGTTAACGATTACGTCAGAAAGACAGGCGATGTATTTAGTGGAGACGTTATTATGAATAAAAATAAAATCACAAATCTTGGATATCCAACTTCAGATAGTGATGTAGCTACAAAAAAATACGTCGACGATCAAGAATCTAAGTACATATTAGCCAACGGTGCTATAATGCGTGCATTTCTCAACATGAATAATAATAGTATTAATAATCTCAGAACACCAGAATCTGAGTTTGATGCGGTTAATAAAAAATACGTCGATGATAAAGATGTTCCAATAAATAAGGAAATCACAGCGCTCAAAAATGAATTTATGTCTCACGTGAACACATTTTTGAGTTTTCGCAGAAACATAAACACACTCAAAAATGAATTTTTTGGAAATCCATCTAATGTTGATATTACACTCGCTAATATTAACACAAAATTGAATGATATTATTAGCGGAATAACTGATATTGTTCAAAAAACTAGTCTGATTAAAATTCCTCACAAACAGATAAGAAATATTGTGTATACAGTTACATCTGGGGTTGGAATGTGGACTCCAGAAAATAATACCATTAAACATACCGCAGAAATTACTGGTATATATAAGATGTCCGTAATTAGCGTTACAGATTTTAGAATATCCACTACAAATCCATCGACTGGGAATTCATTTAAAACTATATCTGTGTTGTTAGATAAAGATTCTGAAGGAATATTTACGCTGGCATCATCGAGTAGAAATTTACCTCAAGCTTACTGGTGGTGTTTGGAATTTGTAGCTCAATTAACTTAACGTATAGTATAATGGATCAGATAACTACGTCATCTATCGACGTTCAACGTCACAGATATAATCAAGCATGTGAATGCCTGACCAAACTAAAAAATACCATCGACGAATACACAATGAAAGTAAAAAAATATCGTAGACGTATAGTTGTTATTGATATAGTTGTGTATTCAGTTTCTGCTATTGTTGCTGGATCCGGATTAATATTATCGACACTAACAATGACAGCTCCAACAATTATAACAATTATTGTTTCAACTTCAACGACTATAGCAGGTATTTTTAGTATTATTGCTAAAAAAAATAACTACATGCACGAGTGATAAATTGCGTGAGTATATGATAAAATTACACACAGCAACAACAGCATATTCTAAACTATCTGGATATATTTCTACTTATCTCAATGATGGTAAAATATCTGACGAGGAGTTTGCAACGATAATTAAAACCTACGATGAAGCATTCAAAATCGTTAGTGAGTTTGATAACAAAATAAATGGAGAATTAAACAATAATAATAATAATAATGTCAGCGCCTGAGTCAAGAGAGTTGTTACAGCAGATCGTTATTAATACTACTCCGCTGAAAACCACGATGATATCCATAAGTTCAACCAATCCTGAATTCAGCGTTAATTTTCCAACAGCTATCCCAGTAAAAGAGATAGCTTTAGCGCAGCTTCGGGTTTATCATAGCTGGCCTAATATCAGATCAAAACCATTTGGTGGACTACAACCAAATAATTCATTAGTATTCGCAAATAAAAACAAATCTGATGGAACTCCCGATTGGCAAGTGGTTAGTATTCCAACAGGTAGTTATCAAATAGAGCAAATTAATGAAGAATTCCAGCGCAGAATTAAATCCATAACCGGAAAAGAGTCCAAGATAGCTATTACTGTTTACGAACCAACATTATCGTCATTAATTGAAATAAATTCTCCTGATTATGCTGTAGATATTTATCAGAGTTCGATTAGATCAGTATTAGGTTGGCCTGAAGTCGCGTCAGATTATCAAGTTCCACCAGAACCCAAAATCGAAGAGTTTAAAACGGATAACCGAATATTTTTAAAACAACCAGAATATCAAAAGACCAAACGAAATTATAATTATGGTCTCAGAATAAAATATATTACAATACCTGATATGGAATATCATGCATATTTTACGGGCAAAGATTACCCTGTTAATGAAAATTTCTTTAAGATATACTCAGATGATGTAAAAACTGAATTTTTTAATATTTATAATAATTTAAAAAATTTATTTTCTTCTATATCTCATCATTATTCTGAGGATGTGAAACGACAAATAATCGAAACAATACATCATTTAAATGCCGTTGCAGCAGACCTTGATCTTATCAATAAAACTATTATGAATTTTTTAAATAATTATACAGCACCAAGATTATTTATGAAACATTATAAAATAGAAGCACCTCAATTGGCAACATTCATCATTCCCGGATTCGACTCATCTGAGCTAAAAAAATCAGTTAGTGATCTTATTGATGAACACTTTAAAAGAATATGTGATTCATGGAAAAAATTAAACCCGCCTCCAGCAGTTCTCAAATATAATAATGATCAATATGGAACAGGACGACATATCTCACCTAATATTGTTAGTATAACACCTACCATCGCACTGAATCTAGTTTGTGATATAATTGATAACAGTTATAATGTTGACCTCTCTAAGTCTAACCAGGCTCAGCAGGGATATATATTATATTCGTCCAGTATCCAATCCCCCCCCCCCGGCTGGCTTATTGTATCTGAGCCAATAAATCAAATCTACTTGCCTGTACATAATCCATTATTGTCAAGAATGAATTTCAAACTCACAAATCAGGATGGAAATATAATCGACTTAAGAAATGAAACTCTATATATTAATTTATACATACGCTCATAGATTGGTCTAGATAAAATCTTTGGTTAATTTTACTAAGTCAGAACAAAATATATTCTGGTCTGAATAAAATCTTTGGATAGTCTCCCCTTGACCATCATTTAGATACCCCCCTGACAAAGAAGCAGCAGGGAGGGTGAATGACATCATCTAAGTCGTATTTGGGAAAAAATAGCATGATGACACAGTCAACCCTATGTGGTTTATTAACCATACGGGGTTGATTTTTTTTTCATTCTGTGTAGGAACTCTTTTTTTTTCGTTTATGATTCGAGCAAACTTTTGTAGGATTCACCCTCCCTGCTGCTAGTTGAGACTTGAAATGATCGCTATCGTTAAATAACGATTGCAACAAAGTCTACGCATATACATTTTATTTGTATATTTGAGTGTATTTATGTATATTTGAATATACTTGAATTAGGAGACGCGTAAAAAATATTCAATGAAAGTGTTAAGTTTCAAATAGCAATCGAGGATGCAGACAATGGAAAAGCCATATAAGTGTGAAATATGTGATAAAACGTTTAATATGAGTGGAGATTTAAAATTGCACAAGACAGTACACACTGGAGAAAAACCATGCAAATGTAAACTTTGTGATAAAATATTTAGTCGGAATAGAGATTTAAAAGTGCACATGAGGTTTCATACTAGAGAAAAAAACATTCAAGTGTGAAATATGTAATAAATGTTTAAGCCAGAGTGGCTACTTAAAACTACACATGAGAACGCATACTGGGGAAAAACCATTTCAATGTGAAATATGTGATGCAAAATTTAGTGTGAATGGAAGTTTAAAACTTCACATGAGGATTCATACTGGAGAGAAACCATTTAAATGTAAAGTGTGTGATGCAAAATTTAGTGTAAGTAGCAGTTTAAAAACTCACATGAGGATTCACACTGGAGAGAAACCATATAAGTGCAAAGTATGTCATAAAATGTTTAATCAGAGTGGAAATGTAAAACTTCATATGAGGAAGCATACTGGAGAAAAATCATATATTTGTGAAATGTGTAATAAAAGTTTTAGTGGGAGTGCATATTTAAAACTACACATGAGAACGCATACTGGGGAAAATCCATTTCAATGTGAAGTGTGTGATAAAAAATTTAGTGTTAGTGGAAGTTTAAAACTTCACATGAGGATTCATACTGGAGAGAAACCATATCAATGTGAAGTGTGTGATGCAAAATTTAGCGCAAGTAGAAGTTTAAAAATTCACACTAGGATTCACACTGGAGAAAAACCGTATAAGTGCAAAGTGTGTCATAAAATGTTTAATCAGAGTGGTAATTTAAGACTTCACCTAAGGACACATACTGGAGAAAAACCATATAAGTGTCAAATGTGTGATAAAATGTTTAGTCAGAGTGGACATTTAAAGCTTCACATAAGGAAGCATACTGGAGAAAGACCGTTTAAGTGTGACATTTGTGATAATATGTTTATTACATGTGAACAGTTAAAACTTCACATGAGGAAGCATACTGGAGAGAAGTCATTTAAGTCATATAAGTGTGAATTATGTAATAAAACATTTACTGAGAATGGATATTTGAAACTTCACATGAGGGTGCATACAGGAGAAAAACCATATAAATGTGAAATGTGTGATAAAACATTTCGTCAGAGAGGACATTTAAAATGTCACTTGAAGAGGCATAGTGGAGAAAAAAAATTTAAGTGTGATTTTTGTGATAAAATGTTCATTATGTGTGAACAATTAAAAGTTCACATGAGGATTCATACTGGAGAGAAACCATTCAAGTGTGAAGTGTGTAATAAAATGTTTAACCAGAGTTCACATTTAAGGCTACACATGAGGATACATACTGGAGAAAAACCATTTAAGTGTGAAGTGTGTGATAAACATTTTAGTATGAGTGCATATTTAAAACTACACATGAGAATACATACTGGAGATAAACCATATAAGTGTAAACTTTGTGATAAAATGTTTAGCCAGAGTGGAGATTTAAAACTGCACAACAGGACACATACTGGAGAAAAACCATATCAGTGTATAGTGTGTAATAAAATGTTTAGTCAGAGAGGACATTTAAAAGGGCACATGAAGATTCATACTGGAGAAAACCCATTTAAATAAAATCATTGTCATATACATCTGCAAACTTCATGAGATATACAAAGATATAAATGAATATCATTTTCTTTTCATGTTTTATCATATTAACACTTTTAAAAATAACAATGAACATTTAAAATGTCATTTTATCTGACTTTTTATTCTTCAATATCATTTGCAATATAAATATTTTGTTTGTTTAAAAATCAAAACAGTTTTTAAAACAACAGACCCTATGAATGACAATAATATTAATTATTGAAGATATACAGGAGACCTTGCTACATTTAGTTCACTTTATAATAAGGCATGTTATTATAACACCTAATTGGTGCCATACATATGACCTGTGCTATAACTATTAGGGATTTATAATGAGGGATGTTATAATAACATTATAAATTGGAGACATTAGTTACCTGTGTAATAATTGGATTTTATAATGAGAGTTTATTAGTGCTACTCATGGGAGACAATAAAGTGGCCAGTGTTATAATTGGGAAACTTTATAAAGGACCACACATAGAAGTTGCCATTCTTACAGTTGAGAGAGTATGAGTGAGGGATGGTTTTATACCACTGCCCATAGAAGATATACAAGTTACCTGTGTTACAATTTACATAGTTTAGAGTGAGGGATGGTTTTATACCACTGCCCATAGAAGATATACAAGTTACCTGTGTTACAATTTACATAGTTTAGAGTGAGGGATGGTTTTATACCACTGCCCATAGAAGATATACAAGTTACCTGTGTTACAATTTACATAGTTTAGAGTGAGGGATGGTTTTATACCACTGCCCATAGAAGATATACAAGTTACCTGTGTTACAATTTACATAGTTTAGAGTGAGGGATGGTTTTATACCACTGCCCATAGAAGATATACAAGTTACAAGTTACCTGTGTTACAATTTAGAGTTTAGAGTGAAGGATGGTTTGATAACATCGGCCATGGGAGATATGCAATAGGCCCATATTCATTATGCTGTCTGAGGATCTGCAGTTAGAAAATGTTTGCCCCAATGTCAAACTCATGAAGGGGACTGCTGTTCTTTGCATGTGGCAGAGAGATTGACCTTGATTTCTGGCTTGAATAATCCAAATGAAAATGTGGTATGTATGCATATAATAATTTAAATATGTAGAAAAATGACAGCAGATGACTGGAAATTGTTTGTAAAGCATCACTGGTATAATTTTAATAATATGGTGTTGTGAATAGTGTTAATCTTCAATAACTAGTTCAATCCCTGCTTAACACCATTTAGTAAAGATTTTGTATGAGCAAGTCATTTTCAATAGAAAGGTATAGTATGCTTTGGAATGAGGAAATATATATTAAGACAACAGTCTTATTAACTGTTCATTGTTCAGGATGGACAAAATGTGTTTCAGGACTATCACTCATTTACTTGTTTAAAAATTAATACAAGTAGCCTGGTTCCCAGCCTTATTGTAGCTATAAGTAGGACCCATTATCAAGTTCTATAAACAACCACATCACAAGAGCTGAGACAGACACAAATGATTTTTATGTAATCATTCTTAATAATGATTGATTGAATAGTAAAAATTGTTCTGATTAAAAAACATGCATGAAAAGAATAAACTAAAGGATTCTGGCTACTGGTTTGTATATAGTGACAGATGGTACAGTCCGTAAACCGGGCTAATATACATGTTGTAAATTGCCATTGTAGTGCTGAAAGTAAATTAGTGGTTGCTTACCTTGTCTTTAGAGTTAATATGTATTGCTTGTTGGTGAATATGGTCATTGTCTACTAAACCAGCATGTGAAAATCATTTGTAGGATTCTATTGATAGTTTTGAGGCTTGTGATGTTTGGGTTTTTATGGGCTTTTTCTTTTCCTTGATGATACAGTGTTTCATTCTGGGTAAATTATTCTGTTTCTGGATGAGATACCTGTTTATTTCTGTCTTGTTAATTGTTAGGTATGCAATGCACCTACAGATTTTTCATACTTCATAAAACCTAATCAAAACCATTGCTACAGTTGAGTTTTCAACTGAGCACATTAGTCAACACCTAGTACCTTAATAACAATGGAAGAACAACCTATTAAAATGAAACAAGTTTTAACGCTGGAGAAAATAATATATGTAGTTGAAGGTAGTAAAAATGAGCATACCTCTTGTAAAATAGCATGTTACCTGTGATAAAAAACAAAAAAACATCTGTCTTGAGAGACCATCTACTGTTTGCACTCTCTTAGGATTTACTATAAACCTACAATGAATGAAATACATTTAGAGGAATTCTCTATTTGATCTTTTCTTAGCTACTTGGTGAACAAAATTTAACATTAATTTTGTTTAGAAACAGTTTCAGATAAAATTGATTTTCAAACTATTTTGGCTACTTCATTTGAATTGTAATTAAGATTTATATTTCCTGTAACAGCTCGAGATAGAGATATTACTGTACATTATTCATGTATATATATATTGAATAAAGCACATGGATACATTAGTTTGGTAAAATATTTAAAAAACATTGTATTCTCATCATGCACATGATAGCAGATGTTCAAAGCATCTCCCATTTGGTGGCTGAGGTCATTATCCAGAAGATTTGTCCACACACGATAATTTAACATAAACATCTTAAAATCATCACTTAGATCTTGCATATTATTGCACCACACATAACGGCACTTTTATTTCAATGCAAGATTTCTTTTAGATTTTAGATTTTTAGGTTACATATCCAAATTTAATATTTGTTAAGCCCCTAATTGTCTAACCCACACTTTTCTCAAGATTGTCTGTTACTGTATCATCATTGGGTTTCATTCCGATTAGGTAGGTATGCAGTTTGATACTGATGGGGCTTGGACTTGATTTGATTGTCAGCTATCAGAATTATAATTTGGTCAAGTGATTGCAACTCTATCACCCACCTTTGTTTCTCAACAGTAACTCTTTTAATATTTATCTTTTAATCAGTTTGATATATATCAGACTTGTAAAGAAATTTATTGTCACTGTTTTAACTCATCATTCATTATTTTATAGTAATTATTGCCACCTGTTATTTGTAACCCAACGTTAGATATAACTCAATTTTGATACTGAGCATTGTATCAAGAAGGTATTAATGACCAGAGTATCAAGGTATTAATGACCATTGTATGAAGAAGGTATTAATGACCAGAGTAACAAGGTATTAATGACCATTGTTTGAAGAAGGTATTAATGACCAGAGTAACAAGGTATTAATGACCATTGTATGAAGAAGGTATTAATGACCAGAGTATCAAGGTATTAATGACCATTGTATGAAGAAGGTATTAATGACCAGAGTAACAAGGTATTAATGACCATTGTATCAAGAAGGTATTAATGACCAGAGTAACAAGGTATTAATGACCATTGTATCAAGAAGGTATTAATGACCATTGTATCAAGAAGGTATTAATGACCAGAGTATCAAGGTATTAATGACCATTGTATGAAGAAGGTATTAATGACCAGAGTAACAAGGTATTAATGACCATTGTATCAAGAAGGTATTAATGACCAGAGTAACAAGGTATTAATGACCATTGTATCAAGAAGGTATTAATGACCAGAGTAACAAGGTATTAATGACCATTGTATCAAGAAGGTATTAATAACCAGAGTATCAAGGTATTAATGACCATTGTATGAAGAAGGTATTAATAACCAGAGTAGCAAGGTATTAATGACCATTGTATGAAGAAGGTATTAATAACCAGAGTAGCAAGGTATTAATGACCATTGTATGAAGAAGGTATTAATGACCAGAGTAACAAGGTATTAATGACCATTGTATCAAGAAGGTATTAATGAGCATTGTATCAAGAAGATTTAAATGACCAGACTACAGTGTGTTATTCATAATGTAGCTTTATACAAACTAATTTGAAGCATGCAATCCTTGATAGAACTCTTTCTCCATCATGGCCTTTAAAAAGGTGTACATGTTTGGGGAGTGTGGAATAATTTAATCTAATTTGATGTTTCTGCAGTTGAATAAGTGGATGATTACCTGTTCACAGTTGCCCCATGTTAGTGTAGGACATTGTCTACATGTTCACGTTTGCCCTATGTTAGTGTAGGACATTGTACCTGTTCACTGTTGCCCCATGTTAGTGTAGGACATTCTCTACCTGTTCACTTTTGCCCTATGTTAGTGTAGGACATTTTCTACCTGTTCACTGTTGTCCTGTGTTAGTGTAGGACATTCTCTACCTGTTCACTGTTGCCCTATGTTAGTGTAGTACATTCCTTAAATACCATGACTTGAGCCCAGAAATTTACCCATCTAAATCTGTCTTAGGAACCAGTTACCCTGTACCCCTGTTGGCGGATTAATAAACCCTTCATGTTACTTTAATACATGCCACGTTCAGTTTTGTGGCATGCACTGTATAGGTTTATGTACACCCTACCATATACAGTGCATGCCACATACAAGCTTTGCTTACCTCATGTGGTACATTTACATCAAGGAATGTGATCCTATGGCAGATTTATTGGGTCTCAATGGGTTAACATGGATCAAAGTGCAAACCCTTCCTGTCTGCTAGCATTGAGGTATATTTTTGTCAAGTTTATCAAAATCCAACCTGCAAAGCAGAAGTGTTTTATGTGGACTAAACTGAAGAAATATTTTGGTGATATACCACCAGAGACAGCCATAGATTGTGTGGGGAGATGTGGTTTATATAACATACTTTGAACTTATAATGTAAGGATTTTATTTTATTTTATATAACTTTTTCAAAGTTGCAATACTACATTTTATCTTTTATCTTATTTACATGTTTTTGGACATGTTTGTCTGTCATTTTATTTTATTTATTTATTTATTGGCAATTCTTTGTTATTCCTTTGGAAATTAATTAGTACCACACCGGTGGCCTTATGGTTAGAGAGTTCACCTCGCAACCTCGCTCGGTACTCAGTATTAAGAGATTAGTGTTAGGAATGGTTGGTCTGGCAAAACTTACAGAACATGATAAAATTGCTTTAACTTCATGTTCCAACTTTTGTAGGTAAAAAAAATTACTTTTAAAAATAATTAAAGGTGTCCAAAGACTTATATTTCCTCAAGACTTACTGTCGTTACAGTAATAAATCTTAATTATGAAATATACTAAGGAACAGATAACAAACTACATTTTGATTTATGGACAACAAATTAAGCTATACAGTTCCATAAAAAACTTATAGTTTGATATGTTATAATTTAATGAACAACCCCAGAAAGCTATTGTGCTGTAAAAACTAAAAACATTCAAAAAGTGCACATCTAGACTTGGGTTGCTTGAGCTTCTCAGCAAAGTTGTTGTCATATATGAATAAATTTTGATCGGACTTTGCAAGTAAGCTTCTGTCAGCAAAAATATGACTGATACTAAAGGATTTGTTGGGGAAAGTTTTACATCATCTTTATTTCCTATTAGCTGATCATGTTAAATTTCTAGAGGTTATGTGAAGAATTCAGACTTTGTATTTGGGCTTACATTATATTAATGAGTTGACTTGTTCATTTTCAGTTTCCACTGTTTACTGCAAACAAAAGGGACATGGGAATTATGTAGACAGCTCTATTCACAGTTGAAGAGACATAATGCAGATTCATAAAGATTACAAGGAAGTGAAACCAATAATAGAAAATCATGGTCGGGAAAGAGCAATTATGAACGCAATTAGAAAAGAGGGTAACTTTGAACAGATGAAGCTAAAGCGCCCAGAGGAAAACCCATCATTTCAGTCTCAAAAATATTGTGAGTGGAATATACTTTGTTGCCCAAATTGTAAGAGATTTTATGCAAAAAGTCATTCTTCAGACATAAATATCACTTGGACATATATGCATTTTCAAAACCCATTCAATGGCAATGCAAGCTACTGAAGATGATACTGTAGATACCAGCTTTCAAGACATGTTGAACTCTGGGGACAGATGATGTAGATTTGTATGCCAAAGAGATTTTATTATAAAACTGATAGGAGCATGGTTGTGGCGAAAAGCTACAAAAGCAGGAAAAACAATGGAAGTGAGAAAAATGTTCGCTCAGACATCAGAACATTGGGAAGACTTTATGTAGAGTTCAAATCTTTTGAGAAAAATGAACTTGTATAATCTGTAGTAATGTTCAACCATAAAAAATTTAGTTCTCTTAGTTATCTATATTATAACAGACATGGAAGATTCAAGTATCGAGTATGGCTTAAAAGATAATATCTACTACTTTCTGGTAACAAGTGCAGAAATTTTGAAAGAAGAAGAATTGCAGGGTAAACAGGGAAAAGTAAAAGTGACATAGTTGGACTTCTCAGTTTTGAAGTTGAAAAGAGCAACAGTTTTTCTTCAATTTTATAAGAATTCTCATCGCATACTTGCAACTGAACTCCGTGCATGACAAAGTCTTCTAAACACAGTTATCTTACATTTTGCAGTAGATTGCTATGAAACTTGGTAAATGATGTAGTCATTAACTCTCAATGCACATATCAACAAATAACTTTGTTCTTCAGATATTGTCATTTTTATTAGCTCAATACAGTGTATGTCATAATGTTATAATTGCAAATAGTCTGTTTCTGGTGGATCGCTGTGAAACATGATCCCTTTTATGGTCATCGTCTGAAGATCAACAAATTACTTTATTCCTGCAAAATTGATTCAGTTATTGTATTTTACTTGCAACTTGATGTAGTGAATGATTGAATCTTGTGAAAGTTTTCAGATGATCTCCATGAAAGATAATCTGAAGATGCACATTTTGCTAAATTATCGCCCTACTTAAATTTTTCTTGCTGAATTATTGCCCTTGTTTGTCATTTAATGACAGATTATTCTGAATGCAACTAGTTCTGCAGTGTTTGATACTTCACTGTGAACTTTAGGTTCATATAATGTAAATATTGCCATGTATAATGTATATGTAAATGCAATGTTTGATACTTCACTGTGAACTTTGGGTTTATATAATGTAATTATGTTCTTTGATACATCACTGTGAACTTTGGGTTTATGTAATGTAGTTATCGTTTCATACATCACTGTGAACTTTGGGTTCATATAATGTAAATATTGCCATGTATAATGTATATGTAAATGCAGTGTTTGATACATCACTGGGAACTTTGGGTTTATATAATGTAATTATGTTCTTTGATACATCACAGTGAACTTTGGGTTTATGTAATGTAGTTATCGTTTCATACATCACTGTGAACTTTGGGTTCATATAATGTAAATATTGCCATGTATAATGTATATGTAAATGCAGTGTTTGATACATCACTGGGAACTTTGGGTTTATATAATGTAATTATGTTCTTTGATGCATCACTGTGAACTTTGGGTTTATATAATGTAGTTATCGTTTCATACATCACTGGGAACTTTGGGTTCATATAATATAATTATGGTTTGATACATCACTGTGAACTTTGGGTTTATATAATGCAAATAACGTAATGTATAATGTATAATCTAAATGCAATGTTTGATACATCACTGTGAACTTTGGGTTCATATATAATTATGGTCTGATACATCACTGTGAACTTTGGGTTCATATAATGTATGGCTTGATATATCACTGTGAACGTTGGGTTCATATAATGTAAATATGGTTTGGTACATCACTGCAAACTTCGGGATCATATTATGTAATTATGATGTTTGCTACATCACTGTGAACTTTGGGATTATATAATGTAAATATGATTTGATACATCACTGTGAACATTGGGTTCATATAATGTAATTATTGCTTGATACTTCACTGTGCACTTTGGTTTCATATAATATAATTTTTATTTGGTACATCACTGAACTTTGGGTATATCTAATGTAATTATGTTTTTTGATATATCACTGTGAACTTTTGGTTCATATAATGTAAATATTGTTTGAGACATCACTGTGAAATTTGGGTACATATAATGTAATTATGGCGTTTGATACATCCCTGTTAACCTTGGGTTTACAAAATGTAAATATGGCTTGAGACGTCACTATGAACTTTGAGTTAATTTAATGTAATTATGTTTTGATTCATCACTGTGCACATTGTGTTCATATAATGCAATTATGGTTTGATACACCACTGTGAACTTTGGGTTCATATAATGTAATTATGGTTTGATACATTACTGTGAACGTTGGGTTCACATAATGTAATTATTGCTTGATATATCACTCTGAACTTTAAGCACATATAATGTAAATGCAGTGTTTGATTCATCACTGTAACTTGGGTTTATATAATGTAATTATGGTTTCATACATCACTTTGAACTTTGGATTCACATAATGTAAATAAGGTTTAATACATCTCTGTGAACTTTGGGTTCATATAATGTAAAGATGGCTTGATACATCACTGTGAACTTTGGGTACTTATAATGTAATTATAGTGTTTGCTACATCACTGTGAACTTCAGGTTTTTATAATGTAAATACGCTTTGATACATCACTGGGAGCTTTTGATACATATAATCTAAATGCAGTGTTTAATACTTTACTGTGAACGTTGGATTCATGTAATGTAAATATTGTAATGTATAATGTTTAATGTAAATATAATGTGAACTTTGGGTTCATATGATGTAGACATTACGCAGCTATAAAAACAGTTATGTCTATACTTTTGTAAAGGAGTTAGAAAACCATAGTTGACAATGGGAAGTGAAGGTCAGAGCTTGTTTTTTTTGTACTTGCCCATAGCGCAGATCTGCATATACAAAATTGATCCCCACAGTTTCTTCACATGCAAATGAGGTTGTATATCATCAGTCCAGCCTTTAGCACTAGATTGTTATTGCTACACCTCTTAAACTATTTCAGAATTGCCATGAAACTTCACACACACCTTCATCCTACATACATGTAGGTCCTAAATGAAAATGGTGCCATTTGGACATCCAGTATGGCTACCAATTTGGCCATCTTAAAATCTTGTCACTACTCCAACTGAATGAATGAATGGGTTTTCACTATGCTATGATGCTTGGTTGGACCTAAATGAAAATGGTGCTAATCTGGACTTAAATATGACCACTACAGCAGCCATCTTGAAAATCTTGTTATTGCTACTCCTTCTCACGAAAACATAATATTGCTATTGAGATTTCTCTAGAGGTCTTCTAGTTGGTCCTAAATTAAAATGACATCACTTGCACATCATTTATGGACACTGTGTCCATATTAAAATCTTATAACTGATCTTCCAGAATGGATCGTCACATCAACATGTTTTTTTACTAAATTACTTCTTGTAGCATCTAGTTGGTCCTAAAAGAAATTGCTGCTACTCAGACATCCTATATGGCTGTTGCATTTATCATCATGAACATCTTGCACTACTTTTATTATATGCTCATTTTTTTCAGTTAACATTACATTGTCAGAATCGTGTAGTATTATGCGATAATCAATGTTTTCTTATTTGTACGTGAACAAGGGAACTACTTTTTATTGTAAGCAAACATTTATATTTTCTGATGGAAACAGTTTTTTTTATATATGAACTAAATCAGATATTTCAGTCTGCCACATACCAGCAGCATTGACACATTTCGCTTGAATTTTTTGGATACAATGTTTCATATTTAGGCTTGCTATAGTAGCCAGACAGGGTGATTACAATAAAATGCAAGTTATTAGACATAAATGTATTTGTTAGCTGGTATTAGAAATGGCAAAAATATACGTACAATGTTACATCCTGAATTTCCTTAGAATGTACTCTAACAGTTATGCAAATCCGAATTGCATGAGCCATGTCATGGGTTCTCAAGCTTGACTATACATTTCGAAATGATGATGTAATTACGATTTTATTAAAAGTGCATTAACATCCTCCTTATTTTAATCGAAATGAAATAAACATTAAGTTCCACAGCGTCTTTTCGATAACTGCAATTGAAAACTTCATATTTTCCCACATTATGATCTGAATTATTGAATGACAGAACAATCACACGCATGCCGATGTCAACGTACGATTATCTTGGCCGTCGCTGCTGAAATCCGATTTACATTACTTTCGTGAATAAGTCCAGACCGAAAATAACGAAATTGTCAAATCGACAAAAAGACCAAAACGTATACATTCCAGGTCAAATGGAAAAGCTGTTGTAACGCTCATTCATTAATAATATTTTAATAAAATTTTAATTTTAAGTAGACCAAACACCATTTTCTTTCCAAACTTACGTCTAGCATTCGACCAACTTCAAATTTGTCTGGGCGGAGTAATGTGCACGTTAATAATGTTGTTGTGTAATGATGCAGCTACGCTTGTGTATTTATTTTGGAATATGACATATATTCAGTTACTTTGTTGCAGTGCAAAAGAATTTCTTCATTTTGTCGGTAATAATATTGCTCCAATCTGGTATTCTACATAACCAACACAAGCATTAACTGATCCACCAATATGTGGTCGTGAAGTACTTAATGTACTTGATCCTATTTCCATAGCACCGCAAGGAAAACCACCTCATAAAGTCTTGTATAAATATACCATGCTGTCACATTTAAACAGACATCAGTAAAATATAATGGTAGATATTTACGGAAGATCTGCTCGTGGTAAAGCTCAGCAGCGAGGTGATTTATCTAAATATGTAACCCTCGATCAACTCAGAAATGAGATTGATGATTTATTTAATATTGCAAGTGTGGATCAAAATGAAGTGGTTATTTTTCATGATAAGCAAGGACGATTAAAGACGAGTAATATACAGCTACCAGATGTACTTATACGAATTCCTACTGCAGTTGCTGATAATATCGTTACTTTTACTGATCAGGGTAAAATACAAGATTCCGGTAAGTAGTTAACGATTATGTTAGGACGACTCGCGGTGTATTTAGTGGACACGTTATTATGAACAAAAATAAAATTACAGATCTTGGATATCCAATTACAGATAGTGATGCTACAACAACAAAATATGTTGTCGGTAAGGAATCTAAGTACGTATTAACCAATTTCGGTATAATACGTGCATTTCTCACAATGAATAATAAGGGTATTATTAACTTAAAAACACCAGAATCTGAGTTTGATGCTGCTACAAAAAATACGTCAATGATAAACAGACTCCAATCAGTAATAGTCAAAATCGAAACTGAATTTACCGGTCACGTGAATACGTTTTTGAGTTTTCGCAGAAACATAAACAGAATTAATAGCGAATTTTTTTGGGAAGTCCACAAATGTTGATATAAAACTTACAGATATTAACACAAATCTCAAAGATATTATCAGTGGAATTCCGGATATTATTTAAAAAAACAAAACAAACCTGATTATAATCCCTCACAATCAGATAAGAAATATTGTGTATACAGTTGCATCTGGGATTGGATCGTGGACACCAGAGAATAAAACCATCAAAAAACACCGCGGAGATCTTTGGTATATATAGGGTGTCTTTATTTAGCGTTGCAGATTTTAGAACATCCACTACATCTCCATCAACTGGTGATTTTTCTAAAACTGTATCTGTGTTGTTAGATAAAGATTCTGAAGGAACGTTTACGCTGGAATCATCGAGTAAAAATTTACCTCAAGCTTACTGGTGGTGTTTGGAATTTGTAACTCAATTAATTACTTAACGTCATAGTGTAATGAATCAAACGACCACGTCATCTATCGACGTTCAACGTCACAGATGTAATCAAGCATGTGAATGTCTGGCCAAACTTAAAAATACCATCGACCGTTATACAGTAACAGTAAAAAGAAAATATCGTAGACGTATGGTTGTCATTGATATAGCTGTGTACTCAGTTTCTGCTACTGTTGCTGAATCCGGATTAATATTATCGACATTAACAATGACAGCTCCAGCAATTATAACAAATATTGTTTCAACTTCAACGACTATAGCAGGTATTCTTAGTATTATTGCTAACAAAATAACTACATGCGCAAATGATAAATTACGTGAGTATATAATTAAGTTGCAAACAGGAACAACTACCTACTCTAAATTATCTGGGTGTATTTCCACGTATCTCAGTGATGGTAAAATATCTGATGAGGAGTTTGCAATGATAATTAAAACCTACGATGAAGCATTCATAACCACTAACGATTCTGGTGACAATAACCAGAATAAAACAAACAATAACAATAACAATAATGTCAGCGCGTGAACATCGTTTGGATATTGAGTCGAGAGAGTTGTTACAGCAGATCGTCACTAACACGACTCTTTCAAAAACTACTATGATATCGACAAGTTCAACCAATCCTGAATTTAGCGTTAACTGTCCATCTGCAATTCCAGTAAAAGAGATAGCATTAGCTTAAATACGTGTTTATTATAGCTGGCCTAATATTAGATCAAAACCATTTGGTGGACAACAACCAAATAATTCATTAGTTTTCGCAAATAAAAAGTCTGATTAAATTCCCGATTGGCAAGTAGTTAGTATTCCAACTGGCAGTTATCAGATAGAGCAAATTAATGAGGAATTCCAGCGCAGAATTAAGTCTTTAACCGGAAAAGAGTCGAAAATAGCAATTACTGTTTATGAACCAACATTGTCGTCGGTGATTGAAATATATTCTCCTGACTATGCTGTGGATATTTGTCAAAGTTCGATTAGATCAGTGTTAGGATGGCTTGAAGTTGCACCGGTTTATCAGGTTCCACCAGAACCACAGCGATCCGACTTCATCATAGATGTTAAGAAATTTATACAACTTCTAGAATATTAGAATATAGAAATGCGAAATATCCACTTGATATGAGTTTATTTGACCCATGGAAAATATATGATAATAGCTCCACACACTATATGTATATGGGCATCAATCATACTTTATACATATAAGTGATGGTAAAAAAGGTGACATAATAGTACTTGATGTTGATGAAAAAATCATATGCCAGTACAATTAAGTCTGAACATGGACGTGTATCTAAAAACCTACAAAATTTACTTTCCAGCATCAATACATTTTAGAACGTCGATTTAAAAAATCAAATAATTGAAACGATACAATATTTGAATCAGGCTGCTTGAGACCTAGAGTTTGTAAATAACGATATTATTAATAGAGAAAGAAAAAGAATATTCCCTGAAGCACATAGAGCAGGTTACTACATAGTTAATGAGGACGATCCAATTCAGCGTCGTTCAGTAGATAATCAGTTTACGACAGTGATTCTGAAACATTTTGGAATTACAAGAAATCAATTATCAACATTGATAATACCTGGATTTGACTCCGAGGAGCTAAAAATATTAGTGATTTATTTGATAAACATTTTTAAAACAAATATGTAATTCCTGGAAAAATTTAATTCCACCCCAGCAGTTCTCAAATATAATAATGACCCATATGGAACAGGTCGCCACATCTCGCGTAATATTGCTAATAAAACATCCACATTCGCACTGAATTTAATATGCGATATAATTGACAGCAGCTACCACGTCGAACTCTCTAAGTCTAATCAGGCTCAGCAGGAATATATATTATACTCGTCCAGTGTTCAAACACCCTCAGGGTGGCTTATTGTATCTGAGCCAATAAATCAAGTCTACTTGCGTGGACATAATCCATTATTGTCGAGAATGAATTTCAAACACAAATCAGGATGAAAATATTATTGACTTAAGAAACGAAACTATATATTAATTTATACATACGATCCTAGATCAAGGTATCGTGTAGGTTAGATAAAATCTTTGGTTAGCTCCCATTGACTGTCTGGAGCAGCAGGGAAGGTGAAGGGCAAAAATTGATTCGCTTTACAAGTAAACAAAATCGCCTTACAAAGTCAGGACAAAATAACTTCAATAATATTATAACAAAAATGAGCTAACCTCGTGATAAAGTTAGGCGTATTGAAATATAATTAGATAGAGACTTTGGTTTAGTGTTATTGACCTTTATTCAGCCTATGTAGGAACCTTTATTTTTCGTTAATGACTCGAGCAAATGTTTGTAGGGTTCACCCTTTGTGCTGCTAGTTATGAAAAAATTGTTAGTTATAAAAAAATAATGACATGCAACTGCGATAATGAAAGATATATTACCCGAACAAAATACAATTACATATTGCTAGAAATGCAATAACAGAGCAATAATTGGAAAGAGTATAGATATACATAAATTAAATGGAAAACTGCTGAAACCAAAAGGCGGTTAGACATTGCCAGGACATAAATATAGTGGACCTTACAATCCTCTTGATATGCCGCTTCACGAAATTAAGAATCCGCTGCTAGTTCAAGATCCTTACAATCACATTGACGCAACAGCAATGCGCCTTAATATCTGCTACAGATATATTGAACTTTCTGTCAACGAGCAAAATAAACACAGCTGCGACAAGGCAATGTTAGACGAACTTCGTGAAATGTAACCCGTAAATATGCTAGAACGTGTTGACCAAAGGCTAGTCCATGGTTTTATTGGAGCAAAATATAAACCTGGTCTCGGTGGAGACTTATATGATGATCTGGTAGCCGAAGTACACGAACCTAAAATAAACGTTAACGTTTAACGACGTAAAGTTTTCGCACATGCAGTTGATGACATCTGGGCGATAGATTTAGTTGATATGTCAAATCTAGCTCAATTTAACTATACCATATGTATTTTTAATGTCGTCAATGTTTATGGTAAATACACGTTTAGCGTACCAGTTTAGGATAAAACAGAGACCCCAATGACTGATGTGCTAAAGCAAATAATAACAACTATAGAACGAAAACCGAACGGAATCTGGACTGATCATGGAGCAATTGTTTAAAAAAATGATTGAGAAGTTTTTGGAACAAAGTAATATTAAAAAATACGTTACTGGAAATAAGAGAAAAAACGTTATTGTCGAGCGATTTAATTGCATGCTCAAAAATTCGGACAGCTAAAAATACTAATAAATATATTGAAAATTTACAGAAGATTGTTGACGAATGCAAAAACACGAAATAACAAACCCATTATAACGAAAGAAAAATGTCAAAAAACGACGCGATTGCAAATCCAATATTAGAAAATGAAAATATGTACCGCAGACTCAAATTTAAAGTTGTCAATAAATTTAGAAATTCCTTGACGAAAAAGAAAATGGAGAGATGTAATGCTCATAACTGGAGCGAATAAGTATTTGCTGTTGATAAAGTACTTTTAAAGAAACCAGTTATATACTCCATTAAAGTCTTATTAGGTGAGCCTATAATTGGCAGCTTTTACGAAAAAGAACTTTAAGAAACCCCAGAATAATATATATTTGTCATTGACAAAGTTATTGATAGCACGGCAACAACAGTTTAGTTAAATGGCTCGGGCATAGCGATAAATTTAATATTATAAATTTGTTCGTATTTTATTTGTACTGACCTGCATTTCACTGGCTTGCATAAAAAATTAACTATAATTTTCTCGCATCATTAACTGTCATTAAATTATATATTTTAACAAAGATAAAATCGTATTTCATAATTTTGTGTTGTCTGGGCACTTTTACGTTTAAATAGGGCCTTATAAGTTGCCAAAATATTTGATGATTGGCAACAGTAATATGAAATTTTAATATTGGTTTGGCAATATGGTACTTAACATCATATCGCCCAGTTTTTGGTCTGCTTAAATTGTTCTTGCTAACAACAACATCATCTTCGTCATTGGAGTCTTAGTTATATACAAAATGTCATTTTCATATTTTGTAATAGGAACTGAAACAAAATCTTCCGAATATAGCTGAGTCAGTCTCTCAATTAAACTCATTATTATAATAATTTTTAATCTAATTAATATATAATATGTTCGTAGAAATAAAAAATTATTGGCATATTAATATACTAATCAAGAAAGAATTAGCTGAAGCAGTTCGAAATTGTTGCTGGGACACATTGTTTATTGTGATGATGTTATGATAGCATTAGGCGAATCTATTAAATGTTTGTTAACAGCAGCGGATAAAATAAAGTTTGATACGAATAAAATGATGACATTACGATTAAACCGTGACGATGTCGTGGATTTTAGACACAATTGTCATTCTCTAAATGGTATAGAAAATATTATTATGTATGGTATCTGAAGATAAATATATCAAATGTCACCATCGACGTTGCCGATTTTGTTCTTCCATCAGCTACAAATATTACTGCACCTACATTAATTGCATGATATTTAGCTGCAGATAACATTTATTTAAATTTCATTTCTTTTCTCCTTTAAATATATACTGAAACAATTGATTTAGTTGGATTTTTAAAATTAGAGTTATCAGAACAAGCTCTACGTCTTGTGTCTTCTTTTGGTGTACCACATCTAAATTTTCAATGCGATTATCTGTTTTAATTTTATTAATATAGTCGATACCTAAACTATTAGGTATTTTTCCGTTAAAAAATTCATAAACAAAATCGATCATTATAATAATCAACAAAGTCTGTTTTATTTCCTCTAACATTCATGCGTAAATATCCATCGTTCAATAAATTTTCAAAACCATTTTTAGTTCGTATGTATCTAATAATTATATTATCATTTGCCACCTAAATATCATATACTGCGCCAGTTGCGCTACATTCTAGTTGTACTTCTGAAAATAGCAGAAAAACAAAGCATAAATAAAATCTTTTCTAAACATTTCAATTCTTTGTGCATTATCATCTTTCACTGAAATTAGCATACCATCTTTTGTTGGTAAACCTATAGATTTTTTAGTTGCTATGTTGGTAACATTTCCTAATTCATTTCCTGCATATAGGTTGTACTTTTGATGTACATGACAAGTTTCTTGCTCCGTCCGCTGTCAGTGGCAGATATCTCAAGATATATGTCATTATGCTATAAGGTTTTTATATCTCTAATTAAAAAATTCAATTTAATATAAAATAGCAATATCTTATATGCTAAAATTGAGAGATATTTCCAAAAAGGGCATCATCAAATCTGAAAAGACTGCTTTTTTGACTAGACAAGCGAGAAAACGTTTAGCCGAGATACAAGGACATTACTGTTCGATACAATTTTTAACGGTCTAGTTGGTGGACAGTAGGGTTAAAAAAACAAGAAATAGTTCTGTTATAGATGTCTGCACAATTTTTCTAGCGATGGAAAATTGCAGGAGTATCTCAAATACTGCGTCAATGATCAAAAATAACTATACCTAGAAAAAAAGAAAATATATTAAAATTTAAAATTTATAATTATTAACTATATATTTATTTTGATATTTACGCCGATTTTGAGAGTCTACTCTTTTCCGTGGCTGGAGCAGAAAATAGTCCGAATAAATCAAGTAATAGAAAAATACAACAACATATAACTTTCAAGGTAGTTTGTTGAGTCAGCGATAAATTCTCATCTCCGATAATAAGATTATATAGAGGTGAAAATCCTGCAGTGTGGTTACTAAAAAACTTGATAGACGAAGTCAATGCAATCTCTATCATACTACTTAAAACAGCTCCAATGAGAATTACATCGAAACAACAACTTGACATTATTTGCTAAAAGTTGCTGGTGAAATCCAATGTTCCCAATCATTGTCATTTAACCAGCTCATAACAGTAGCAATGTGAAATTGCATGCTCCAGATTTTATTCCCTTAGTTTTACATAATTTTCCTGGCTATAACAGTCGCATCATTGTTAAATCTTTTGGTGATAACAAATATTAAAGCTAAACTAAAATTAAATACCGTAATAAAATGTATTCTGATGATTAATTTTGAAATGTATATACCGGTGACCGTCGGCATATTACGTTTTATTTACCGTATGCAATTTATTATAGCAACTTTGGTCGAGGTCGATAAAGCTTGTAGCACTTTTAATAATCTGCAAAGTTGCTTCTGAGAAAACTATGTCGTTCTGACCAAACAAATGTATCTTTCCGTACGAGTATCTTAACGATCAAAGCAGATTTAATGAAACTACTCTGCCCGAAAAAGATAAATTTTACTCGCAAATCGAAAAAAGACACTAGAGGCGGAAATAATTTTATAACAAAAATATGCAGTAGCTAATAACAAATATCTCATAGGTTATGATAAAAATCGTCCGTCGAGTTAACATTGTTTACCTGGACTGTGTTAATCTTTATGGGTTGGTTGGTCACACCCAATGACTTGCAGTGGGTTTCATTGGATAACTCTAATTCAATGTCTTAAAAAAATGAAGATACTCTTCTAAAAGATATTTTATATTTTGTTGAAATTGATCTAGACTGTCCCAATTCGTGATATGATCTACATAACGATTTTCCGTTTTGCGTAGAGTCGATGATGATTGATTATAATTAATTACCGCCTTAGCAAAGAGCAATAACAATAACAAAAATTTATTTCATTATCAAGAGAGTTCCAAATTTGCTAGATACAAAATATTATGTTATTCATTATAAAAATTTAAAGCAAGCGGTAGATGCTAAACTAATTCTGAGAAAAATCCATCGCGTGTTAAAGTTTAACCTGTATTGTTGCCGTTCATAAAAACGTGTTTGAGAAAACAAATTCAAGTTAATGAACAACTCAGTGTTTGGTAAGACTATGGAAAATATCCGCAAGAGTCAATATTGTGATCGTTAATGACATAAATCGTAGAAATAGATTAGTGATGATGTTTTTGTAAGCATAAAAATATTTTATGGAAATCTTGCTGCGATAAAACGACGAAATACAAGGTTAACGTTAAATAAACTAATTTATGTTGGTGTAGCTGTACCTCATATATCAATGTTGCTGATGTACGTTTTTTCAATTTAATTTTACCAAAAATCAATCTTCAGATTCTGAGTTGGTATTTACTGATATAGACTCTCTAGTTTATAATATAAAATGTGAAGATGTAACAAGGATCTATTTAATTTGTTAGATTATCCAGCCTGTAGTGAAAATCGTCATAATTGTAATAATTGTATTGCAAAAATGACAGATGAACTTATGTTTGTGCCGGTGAGAGTCTTTGTTCGACTAGGAAGCAAAATGTTTGCTGTTATATTAGATGACAATAAACTGACAAAGAAAGATAAAGGTAACCTCGCGGATATGAGAAAAAGCTATGAATTTTGAAGATTTCAAAGCAGCTTCGAACAATGGCGTCAGTTGTATCTAAACTAATGTCATTAGCACGTATCATTATAAGCTTGAATCGATTACAATTATAAAACATGGATGAAGAAAGTTCGATGATAAAAGGTATTGCAAAGACGGAATTAATACTCTCACACTTGGAAATTATTTTAGTAATATTGGCTAAATATCAGAAATGTTTGAAAATTTAATTCTAGTAAAATGGCCAATAATCAGCAATTATCATTTAAATTTATTCATGAAATTTTGGGTATTTGTTTTACTAAATTTGACAGAATCAAACTCACCCTTATCAGAACAGACGATAGCATATATTTTCAGCATCGAAAAAGTGTACGGGATGGACTTGCATTAAAATTTGAAACTTTACATAATCGAATAAACCAAAATCTGTATACAGATATCGTTACAGATCTGGACAAGTCAAATGTTTTGCAAAAGGTAGTAAGTATTTTCTTAATAAAATAACAGTGGAGGAAATGTTTGAGCGCCGTCGAAAAATATCTGGCATGATTAAATTCCTGTTATATAATTATGATAACACGTTATATTTAACAGCAAAGGTGGATATGCTTTTGGTCGGGTCAGATATATAGTTTTGTATGCCACTACATGGTTTAAGAAGGGGAGATAATAGCGCTCAGGTTTAGTTTTAAATATTTCTTAAGTTGTCGAACATAAATATATACTGTGATATTTTTCGTATTTCTTTCTTAATAAAATGCAAGAGAATTGTAAATCTGATAGTAATTTTAAGACTTACAAATCCTGGTAGCAGTTGTGTATTTGCTAAATTGACTAGTAATTCTCTTTACGTAAATAATATATCGTTGCTATATATTCTCCCTTAAGTCCAACTGTTCAGTCTCACATATGCTTGTGTATCATTCGAGGCCATATTTTAGTCTTTGCAGTTGCTAGAAGTGATATAGTAAAACAAATAATGCTATTGAATATTGCTATCATTTTGTCTGTCGTTTGGACTCCATTTGTAATCACGCATATACGGTATATCACTTTCAGCATACATAATATTGACTTTTTTATACAGTTCGCACGTAGCTTTGGAAATAACCGATTTATCTGCTGTCTTATCAAAATTAATTATAAAGCTATACAATTCAGTCTATCTTTATCCAGCAACCACAAATTCATTTTATATACAAAATAAAATCAAAGTATCGCGTATTTCTCGATTTATTTATAATAATGTGTTCAGAATCAGATAATTTTGTCATTTTAACCTCTTAGTTTAGCCTCAACTTTTAAGGGAGTGTCATGGTAAAAAGTCCTATGCAGCAAGCATTTCCCTTTTATTTGTAATATAAAATCAAAAATGCGTGCATTTATCGGTTTATTGATAAGATCCTTTATCAAAATAGAATATATAATGCAAAATTTCGTGTCTTCAAAATCAGAAATTGTAATTTTGTTTGGTAATTATATAATAATTTTTTCAACATATATATATGTAACGAGATCGGTGGCCGATTGCATTGTATTTTCCTACTCGAAGTCCATGGTTCGAATCTCGTGAAATACAGGTTGCGATGGTGATATTATGCCAATATATGTAATTTAATGTGGCCCTGGCAAGCCTCTTTGTATGTTTCAATAGACATTTGCACACATTCCCATCATGTTAAAACGTGGTGGGTGTAATTATACACATTTTCCCGGGGTTGATTATTGGGGAAGTGTGCAAATTCCTATTGCAACATAGAGAAAGGAAATCATATTCATTGTATATAACATTTTCATTGTATATATTCACTTTAATTGTATATACCATTGCATATAACCATCTTCATTGTATATAACCATCTCCATTGTATATATCATTGTATATAACCATCTTCATTGTATATATCTTTGTATATAACCATCTTCATTGTATATAATCATTGTATATAACCATCTCCATTGTATATATCATTGAATATAACCATCTTCATTGTATATATCTTTGTATATAACCATCTTCATTGTATATATCATTGTATATAACCATCTTCATTTACATTTACATTGAGTTAGGCTTGAAAATGGGTTGACCTTTTGATGACTGCCTGTCAAAGTTAGACTAATATTGGAGATCAAATGCGTAACTTGGTCTGCAACTGAGCAGCCGACTCGGCTTACGTATTTACATGTGTCAGCTACAGAGGTAAATATCTAATAATCTGCATGGTTGAGGGGTAATGAAAGGTATTTTTATTTGTTACAGTACTAGTGAAATTTAAAGATGAATAAGGTACATACTGATTCTCTTAGCCGCCTTGTCTCAGGAAAATGTTCAAAAATAGCCCTTCTCTGTCTCAATTGTAAAGAAGAGGGGTTGGTGGTAGTATCGGTTCAGCATAAAAGCATATAACTCTGCAATAGTACATCTCTCATAATATCTCCTTCTTGAATAACAATTTCTGTTTTGAAAATCTCAGCACAACAGATGATTGTCCCAGGTGGCAATCTCTAGAACGTCTGTCAAACACAATTTTCAATCTTCTGGGTCTAGCATCCCTCTAGATTTTAGTATTTTAATAGTTATGACGTCATCAAACGTTATTTGTACTTTCCGAACTTTAACTACATATTTCTGTTCTGGAAATTTATGCAGAAATTATTAAATGATGCAGTCTGAAATATAAAAAAAACAAAAAAAAAACAAAACAAGTCAAACATTTTATCTTGTAAAATTAGTGACGTTTTTCAGTCCATGATAAAAAATGGACTACTTCTTGTATTAATTTCTCTTTTCAGGGTTTGTGACCATAATGGTGAAAATAATGGTTAATTCGCTGCATTTGATTCAGGCGATGGTCGTACGAGAGTGATTCATTAGTACGTTATTATTTTGTTTTTTTAAAAAATGGATATATGTAATTTTTTCATTCTTCTTGCGAATCTGAAGCGATAAAAGAGGCGTGAGAGAATCGAATCGAGCGGATTGTTGTGGTCACGCTTGTATTCCTTATGTCAATTTATAATACCGTTAAGGTGATTTAATGTCAGAAATTTCGTCGTGCTTTATTGATAAAAATGCAAACTCCTTTAATAAAAGCCACCAATATAAGGAATTAACCTTAATACCTCCGTCAGAATCTTACAAGTATCCTTTCCAAAAACAAATCATTAATTAGTTTCTGATTTGTATCTTTAATGTGATCACATTCAAATATTATAGCCTAGACGGATGACGGACCCGAAAGATTACAAAGGTGTTGGATAGATTTTCTAGAGGTTGCCACTTGGTAAGATCATCTGTTATACTGAGTTTTATTCATAAAGAAAATGATAGTGAAGCAGAAAATATTATACTTATATGATAGATGTATTATTATTATTATTATTATTATTATTATTATTATTATTATTATTATTATTATTATTATTATTATTATTATTATTATTACTATTATTATTATTATTATTAAATATTATGTTGAGAGAGATGCGCAGTGACAGCATTTTCTTTTTACAACTTTGAAATTAATAGTAATATAATACTGTAAATAACATTTTCATGACGCATTCATTATTCTGAGCAAATTCAACTAATTCACGGAGTCCGCATTATTAAATTTGCTTAGTATTAATAGAAAACAGATTCTACGCCGTGGTTGGAACGATTATTAGACACTAACGCATATTTGGCATCATGGTGCCAATTGTTTTTCCATATTCTGCAATGATAATGTTTTGCGAAATAAATATACTTTCTATCCTCCCTCAGCATGCCTGTCACACACTGTCGCAGAGAACAATGTTAGATTGTTAATTTGATAACATCGAAAATAGGTACTCCATTGCATGTAAGAGAGATAACTCTGCTGAAACAAGACTGGGAAAAGAGTTATCTAGTTGCACCAAACACATTTTCAGTCAAGTGTACCACATTTTTTAAAAAAAACTTAAAAAATACAAAATGTGATCTAGATAAGAATTAACATAATCTCACATGTTGCCAAGAGGCTGAACTCTTTTTAAGGCCTAACAGAAAGTACAATTCTTACATAATGCACCAAGCACAGATAGTTTGTTGCATATCTCTGAATGCCCTACATCTTAAGTTCCGCCCACCTGGGCTTGTACAATTGGTACCGTAATACCATCTACTGGATTCAGTACAAAATTAATAATTTCTGTTCAGTACCCAGTCTGTTTTTATATCATTTTTTTTTCCTGTGTCCGTTTGGTGGTGATACAAGAGATAGATTTTGGCATTCTTGGTAAGGATTTAAAGGCAATTGTTTATTCTTTAGGATGTGAGCTTATGGTGTGGTTGTCTGAGTGTATTACGGCGAGAGTGCACGTTGAGTAATAAAGCCATGGTGATGATTCGGAAGTGAAATCTGTGTTTCATTGTATGGTGTTTTGTTTACAATTCAGTCCCTCAAAAAATGCAGTTCAACCCTTGAAAAGAACTTCACCGTAAAGTCATCTTTGAATGTATTTTAGATTAAGATATGGTTTGTATATTAATTGTCACACAGTGGAAAGTTCAGTACTGAGAAACAAATGTAGAAACTATATAGTACAATTAATTGTGTTTGACCTTACTGCAGGGTAAAACCTAATCGAAATGTGCTACTTCCTGGCATGGTTCATTTTTCCAGGATTTGTGACCGTAATGGTGAAAATGAAGGTTAATTCCTCGGATTGGATTCATACGATGGTCGTCCGAGATTGATGCTTTGGTACGTTACTATTTTATGAATGGATATGTGTAGTTTTTTTTTAGTCTTCGTACGATTCAGAAGGGATAACAGGCGCTTGAAAAAATTTGAATCGAGCGGAAATTTGTGGTCACGCTTGCATCCCTCGTGTTAATTTATAATACTTAAGGAGATTTCATGTTGTCCGAAATTTCGTTGTATTTTATTGATAAAACTACACACACATGTCATGTATTATTGTTATCCCTTTTCTGTAATAGGTTTTCGTGATATGAAAAATTGCAAAAAAAAAATTCCAATGAGACCTAAAGGTTAATAAATAAAATCGTAACCTTCATCATTTATGGACATAGGCGTTTTCTAGTCCATGTCACGTGGTTTTAGTTATTAATATTGTGGATAAAGGTCAAGTGGAGATTTGAAATGATTCCATTCGTCAAATAACGATTACAACCAGGTCTAGGTAAATGCATTTTTATATGTACATTTGAGTATATTTGAATGTAATTGAATTAAGAGAAAAAATATTCAATGAAAGTGTAAGGTTATAACTGCAATCGAGAACGCATACGATGGAAAAGCCATATCAGTGTAAAATATGTGATAAAATGTTTAATGAGAGTGGAGATTTAAAATTGCACATGACAATACACACTCAAGAAAAATCCTTAAAGTGTAAACTTTGTGATAGAATATGTAGTCACAGCAGTGATTTAAAAGTGCACATGAGGATTCATACCGGAGAAAAACCATTCAAGTGTGAAATATGTAATAAAAGATTTAGTCAGAGTGGAAATCTAAAACTACACATGAGGATTCATACTGGAGAAAAACCATTCAAATGTGAAGTGTGTGATAAAAAATTCAGTGTTGGTGGAAGTTTAAAACTTCACATGAGGATTCATACTGGAGAGAAACCATTTAAATGTGAAGTATGTGATGCAAAATTTAGTGCAAGTGAAAGATTAAAAATTCACACAAGGATTCACACTGGAGAAAAACCGTATAAGTGCAAAGTGTGTCATAAAATGTTTAATCAGAGTGGTAATTTAAGACTTCATATGAGGATACATACTGGAGAAAAACCATATAAGTGTGAAATGTGTGATGAAATGTTTAATCAGAGTGGACTTTTAAAACATCACATCATGAAGCATACTGGAGAAAGACCGTTTAAGTGTGACGTTTGTGATAAGATGTTCATTACATATGAACAGTTAAAACTTCACATGAAGAAACATACTGGAGAGAAGTCATGTAAGTCATATAAGTGTGAAGTATGTAATAAAATGTTTACTGAGAATGGATATTTGAAACTTCACATGAGAGTGCATACAGGAGAAAAACCCTATAAGTGTGAAATGTGCGATAAAACATTTTGTCAGAGAGGAAATTTAAAATGTCACATGAAGTGCCATACTGGAGAAAAAAATTTTAAGTGTGATATTTGTGATAAAATGTTCAGAAAGTGTGATCATTTAAAACTTCACATGAGGATCCATACTGGAGAGAAACCATTCAAGTGTGAAGTTTGTGATAAAATGTTTAAGCAGAGTTCACATTTAAGACAACACACCAGGATACATACTGGAGAAAAACCATTCAAGTGTGAAGTGTGTGATAAACTTTTTAATGCCAGTGCATATTTTAAACTGCACAACAGAATACACACTGGAAATAAACCATATAAATGTAAACTTTGTGATAAAATGTTTTGCCAGAGTGGAGAATTAAAACTGCACAACAGGACACATACTGGAGAAAAACCATACCAGTGTATAGTGTGTAATAAAATGTTTAGCCAGAGAGGACATTTAAAAGGGCACATGAAGATTCATACTGGACAAAAATCCATTTAAATAAAATCATTGACACATATTATGTTTGTAAACATGTATATCATTTTCTTTCCATATTTTATCATATTAACACAATTAAAATAACAAAAGAAATGAACATTTTGAATGTCATTTTTTCTGACTTTTTATTCTTCAATATCATTTGCAACATAATTATATTTCTTTAAAATGTAACAACAGTTTTTAAAATAAATCAGACCTGATACATGTCATTAATATTAATTATTGAAGATCTACAAGTGACATGTGCTTCATTTGGTTGACTTTATAATAAGGCATGTGACCTGTGCTATAAATGATAGGGATTTATAATGAGAGATGTTATAATAACATTATTAATTGGAGACATGAGTTTCCTGTATAACAAGTGGTGAATTTTAGAATGAGAGTTTTTTTTAGCACTACTCATGGGAGACATACAAGTGGCCAGTCAGTGTTATAATTGGGAGACTTTATAATAAGAGAGGACACAGAAGTGGCCATTGTTACAATTGACAAAGTTTAGAGTGAGGGATGGTTTTATACCACTGCCCATAGAAGATATACAAGTTGCCTGTGTTACAATTGACAGAATTTAGAATAAAGGATGGTTTGATAACATCGGCCATTAGAGATATAAAAGTGGCCAATATTTATTACATTGTCTGAAAATCTGCTGGTAAAAAAAAAGTTTGCCCTAATTTCAAACAAATGAAGGGGACAGCAGGTCTTTGCATGTGGCAGAGAGACTGACCTTGATTTCTGGCTTGAATATTCCAAATAAAAATGTGGTAAGTATGCATAAAATAATTTAAATATCTAGAAAAATGACAGACAGCATATGACTGGAAATTGTTTTTGTAAAGTATCACAGGTGTAATGTTACTAATATGGTGTAGTGAATAGTGTTAATCTTCAATAACTAGTTCAATCCCTGCTTAACACCATTTAGTAAAGATTTTATATGAGCACATCATTTTCAACATGTAGGTATAGTATGCTTTGGAATGAGGAAATATATATTAAGACAACAGTCTTAGTAACTGTTCATTGTTCAGGATGGACAAAATGGGTTTCAGGACTATCACTCATTTACCTGTTTAAAAATTAATACAAGTTGACTGGTTCCCAGCCTTTTTTTACCTATAAGCAGGACCCAGTATCAAGTTCTATAAACAACCACATCACAAGAGCTGAGACAGACACAAATGATTTTTATGTAATCATTTTTTAATAATGATTGCTTGCATAGTAAAAATTGTTCTGATTAAAAAACACATGAAAAGAATAAACTAAAGGATTCTGGCTACTGGTTTGTATATAGTTGCAGATGGTACAGTCTGTAAACCAGGCTAATATACATGTTGTAAATTGCCATTGTAGTGCTGAAAGTAAATTAGTGGTTGCTTACCTTGTCTTTAGAGTTAATCTGTATTGCTTGTGGATGAATATGGTCTTTTAAACCAGCATGTGAAAATCATTTGTGGGATTATATTGGTAGTGTCTAAGGCTTGTGATGTTTGGGCTATTATGGGCTTTTTTTCCCCATGATGATACAGTGATTCATTTTGGGTAAATGATTCTGTTTCTGGAGGAGATACCTGTTTTTTTCTGTCTTGTTAATTGTTAGTTATGCAATGCACCTACTGATTTTCATACTACTGGAAAGCCTAATCAAAACCATTGTTACAGTTGAGTTTTCAACTGAGCACATTAGTCAACAGCTAGTACCTTAATAACAATGGAAGAACCACCTATTAAAATGAAACAAGTTTTAATGCTGGAGAAAATAATTAATGTAGTTGAAGGTAGTGCAAAAGAGCAGACCTCTTGTAAAATCACAGTTTAAATGTCAGTAAAACAAATTTAGGGTGTTATAAAGGAGAATGAGGAAATTAGAAATGATTTCATATCCTAATACATAAGGATGCAATGTTCAAATGTAAATGTGATTTTATGTTGATTGATGGAATCTATCTTTAGTTTTGTGTAAATGCATACAGTATTTTAGCAAAGACATTTTACTAATGAATACAGTGATTGTGGTTAATTTTCTTTAAATGCCAATCAATCAGTAGACAAAATGTTTTACTTTAACAAAACTTACAGTACATGATAAAATTGCTTTAACTTCATGTCCCCACTTTTTTAGGTGAAAAAGGAATACTTTTAAAAATAATTAAAGTTGTCCAAAGACTTATATTTCCTCAAGACTTAATGTCATTACAGTAATAGATCTTAATTATGAAATATACTAAGGAACAGATAACAAACTACATCTTGATTTATAGACAACAAATTATGCTATACAGTTCCATATAAAAATTATATTTTGATATGTTATAATTTAATGAACAACCCCAGAAAGTTATTGTGCAGTAAAAACTCAAAACGTTAAAAAAGTGCACATCTAGACTTGGGTTGCTTGAGCTTCTCAGCAAAGTTGTTGTCATATATATGAATAAATTTTGATTGGACTTTGCAAGTAAGCTTCTGTCATCAAAAATATGACTGATACTCAGGGATTTGTTGGGGAAAGTTTACATTGTCTTTATTTCCTATTAGCTGATCATGTTAAATTTTTAGAGGTTATGTGAAGAATTCAGACTTTGTATTTGGGCTTACATTATATTAATGGGATGACTTGTTCATTTTCAGTTTCCAGTGTTTTTCCTGCAAACCAAAGAGACATGGGAATTATGTAGACAGCTCTATTCAAAGTTGAAGAGACAATATACAGATTCATAAATATTACAAGGAAGTGAAAATTATAATAGAAAATCATGGTCGGCATAGAGCAACAATGAACGCAATTAGAAAAGAGGGTATCTTTGAACAGAAGAAGCTGAACCGCACAGAGGAAAACCCATCATTTCAGTCTCAGAAATATTGTGAGGTTAATATAGTTTGTTGCCCAAATTGTAAGAGATTTTATGCAAAAAGACATTCTTCAGACATAAATGTCACTTGGACAAATATGCATTTTCAAAACCCATTGAATGGCAATGCAAGCTACTGAAGGTGATACAGTAGATACCAACTTTCAAGACATGTTGAACTCTGGGGACAGATGATGTAGGATCTGTATGCCAAAGAGATTTTATTATAAAACTGATAGGAGCATGGTTGTGGGGAAAAGCTACAAAAGCAGGAAAAACAATGGAAGTGAGACGAATGTTCGCTCAGACATCAGAACATTGGAAGACTTTATGTAGAGTTCAAATCTTTTGAGAAAAATGAACGTGTATAATCTGTAGTAATGTTCAACCATAAAAAATTTAGTTCTTTTAGTTATCTACAAAATAACAGACAAGGAAGATTCAAGTATCGAGTATGGCTTAAAAGATAATATCTACTACTTTCTGGTAACAAGTGCAGAAGTTTTGAAAGGAGAAGAATTGCAGGGTAAACAAGGAAAAGTAAAAGCGACGTAGTTGGACTTCTCAGTTTTGAAGTTGAACAGAGCAACAGTTTTTCTTCAATTTTATAAGATTTCTCATCGCCTACTTGCAACTGAACTCTGTGCATGACAAAGTCTTCCAAACACTATTATCTTATAGTTTGCATTGGATTGCTATGAAACTTAGGAAATGATGTAGTCATTAACTCTCAATGTGCATATCAACAAATAACTTTGTTCTTCAGATATTGCCATTTTTATTAATTTAGCTCAATACAGTGTATGTCATAATATTATAAATGCAAATAGTCTGTTTCTGGTGGATCGCTGTGAAACATGATACCTTTTATGGTCATCGTCTGAAGATCAACAAATTACTTTATTCCTGCAAAATTGATTCAGTTATTGTATTTTACTTGCAACTTGATGTAGTGAATGATTGAATCTTGTGAAAGTTTTCAGTTGATCTCCATGAAAGATAATCTGAAGATGCACATTTTGCTAAATTATCGCCCTACTTAAATTTTTCTTGCTGAATTATTGCCCTTGTTTGTCATTTAGTGACATATTATTCTGAATGCGTCTAGTTCTGCAGTGTTTGATACATCACTGTGAACTTTGGGTTTATATAATGTTATTATCGTTTCATACATCACTGTGAACTTTGGGTTCATATAATGTAATTATGTTCTTCGATACATCACTGTGAACTTTGGGTTTATATAATGTAATTATGGTTTGGTACATCACTGTGAAATTTGGGTTTATATAATGCAAACAATGTAGTGTATAATGTATAATCTAAATGCAGTGTTTGATACATCACTGTGAACTTTGGGTTCATATAATGTAAATATGATTTGATACATCATTGTGAAATTATGTTTACAAAATGTAAATATGGCTTGATACATCATTGTGAACTTTGGTTATATCTAATGTAATTATAGTTTCATACATCACTTTGAACTTTGGGTTCATATAATGCAATGATGGTTTGATACATCACTGTGTACTTTGGGTTGATATAATGTAATTATGTTCTCATACATCACTGTGAACCTTGGGTTCATATACTTGTAACTTTGGTTTGATAAATCACTTTAAATGTTCAGTTGATATAATGTAATTATGGTTTGATACATCACTGTGAACTTTTGGTTCATATAATGGAAATATTGCAATGTATAATGGATAATGTATTCCTTGTTACATCAGTGTGAACTTTGGGTTGATACAATGTAATCATGGCTTGATAGATCACTGGGAACGTTCAGTTCATATAATGTAAATATGTTTTGATACATCACTGAACTATCTGTTCATATAAAGTAAACATCGTTTGATACATCAGTGTGAAATTTGGGTTCACATAATGTAATTATGGCTTAATACATCACTGTGAAACTTGGGTTGTTATAATGTATTTATGGTTTGATATATTACTGTGAACTTTGGGTATATTTAATGTAAATGCTGTGTTTGATAAATCACTGTGAACTTTATGTTCATATAATGGAAAGATGGTTTGATTCATCACTGTGAACTTTGGTTTCATATAATGGAAAGATGGTTTGAGCTACCACTGATAAATTTGGGTTCATATATATAAATATTACAATGTATAACGTAGATGCAGTGTTTGATAGGTCACTGACCTTTGGGTTCATATAATGTAATTATGATCTGTTACATCACTTTGAACGTTTTGCTCATATGGTTGTATACATCACCGATCTTTGGGTTCATATAATGTAATTATGGTTGGATACATCACTGTGAACATTGGGTTCACATAATGTAATTATGGTTTTGTACATCACTGAACTTTGGGTTGATATAATGTTGTTATGGTTTGATACATCACTATGAACTTTGGGTTCACATAATGTAATTATGGTTTTGTATATCACTCTGAACTTTGTTTTGATATGTTATTATGGTTTGATACTTCACTGTAAACTTTGGGTTTATATAAAGTAAATATGGCTTGATACATCTGTGAACTTTGGGTTGATATAATGTAATTATGGTTTGGTACATCACTGAACTTTGGGTTGATATAATGTAATTATGGTTTGATACAACACTGTGAACTTTGGGTTGATATAATGTAATTATTGCTTGATATATCACTGTGAACTTTAAGTACATATAATGTAAATTAGTGTTTGATTCATCACTGTGAACTTTGGGTTCATATAATATAATTATGGTTTGATACATCTCTGGACTTTTGGTTCATATAATGTAATTATGGTTTGATACATCACTGTGAACTTTAGGTTCATGCAATGTAATTATTGTTTCATGCATCATTGTGAACTTTGGGGTCTTATAATGTAAAGATGACTTTCACTCTGAACTTCATATAATGTAAATACAGTGTTTGATACATCAGTGTGAACTTTGGGTTTTTATAATGTAAATGTGCTCTGATATATCACTGGGAGCTTTTGGCACATATAATCTAAATGCAGTGTTTAATACATTACTGTGAACGTTAGGTTCATGTAATGTAAATATTGTAATGTATAATCTTTAATGTAATTATAATGTGAACTTTGGGTTTCTATAATGTAGATACCTTGCAGCTATAAAAATAGTTATATCTATACTTTTGTGAAGGAGTTAGAAAACCATAGTTGACAATGGGAACCAGTGAAGGTCAGAGCTTGTGATTTTGTACTTGCACATATCTGCATATACAAAATTGATCCCCACAGTTTCTTCACATACTAATGAGGTTGTATATCATCAGTCCAGCCTTTATCACAAGATAATTATTGCTACACCTCTTAAACTATTTCAGAATTGCCATGAAACTTCACACACACCTTCATCCTACATACATGTAGGTCCTAAATGAAAATGGTGCCATTTGATCATCCAGTATGGCTACCAATTTGGCCATCTTAAAATTCTTGTCACTAATCCAACTGAATGGATGAATGGGTTTTCACTATGCTATGATGCTGGGTTGGACCTAAATGAAAATGGTGCTAATCTGGAGTTCAAAAATGACCACCACAGCAGCCATCTTGACAATATTGATATTGCTTCTCCTTCTGAGAAAAACATAATATTACTATGGAGATTTGTCAAGAATGACTCTTTGTAGAATCTAGTTGGTTGTAAAATAAAATGCTGCTAATCAGACATCATATATGGCTGTTGCAGTTCTCATCTTGAACATTTTATACTACTTTTATTATATGCTCATTTTTGCTCCATTAAAATTACATTGTCAGAATCATGTAGTATTATGTGATAATCAATTTGTTCTTATTTGCACGTGAACAAAGGAATTACTTTCTATTGTAAACAAACATTTCTTTTTTTTCTGACCGAAACAATTTTTTTATAAATGAACTAAATCAGATATTTCATGGTCTGCTACATACCAGCAGCTTTGACACATTCCGCTTTAACTGTTTTGACACAATGTTTCACATTAAGGCTAGCTATAGACGCCAGACAGGGTGATTACAATAATATGCAAGTCATTAGACATAAATGTATTCTTTAGCTGGTATTAAAAGTGGCAAAAATATATGTACAATTTTACATCCTGAATTTCCTTAGAATGTACTCTAACAGTTATGCAAATCCGAATTACATGAGCCATGTCATGGGTTCTCAAGCTTGATTACACATTTTTAAATTATGCTATAATTACGAGTTTATTAAAAGTGCAGTAACATCCTCCTTACTTTACTCGAAATGAAATAAACATTAAATTCCACAGCGTCTTTTCGATAACTGCAATTGAAAACTTAAATTACAACATTATGATCTGAATTATTGAATGACATGAATAAATCCAGACCGAAAATCACGATATTGTCAAATGACAAAAAGACCAAAACGTATTCACCCCAGGTCAAATGGAAAAGTTGTTGTAACGCTCATTCATTAATAATATTACTCCAAATTTTAATGTTAAGTAGACCAAATGTCATGTTCTTTTGAAACTTAGGTCTAGCACGCGACTAACTTCAAATATGTCTGGGCGGAGTAATGTGCACGATAATAATGTTGTGTAATGATGCAGCTACACTTGTGTATTTATTTTGGAATATGACATACATTCAGTTACTTTGTTGCCGTGTATTTTTTTTTATATATTTAATCCTTATGTAGAATAAGAAAATCAGCGTATAATATAAAGGTTTGTTTTAAATTTGAATGGAAAAATATGAACTCGTTTTGTTGGATGAATATATTGCACTGCCAAGGTCGTGCAGTATAAACATCCGATAAACTCTTTCATGTTTTCCCATACAAATGCAGTAATCTATAAATCCTGAATTAATAGAAAATTGGCATTGGGTTGTCAAATAATGACTTCTTACCATGACAGGTTGGCTGATCTTATTTCCAATATCGCCACCATAAAGGTCATCATGACAGTCTTGTTGCAACTTTTAGATGGCTAGTAATATCGATAGTGTATGTTCACCACAAGACTTCTTATGATGTCAAGCTTGACCAAAAATTGAAATGGTGCCAATCTGATATCCAATATGGCCATCATGGCAGCCATCTTGAAAATCTTATCAGTACTCCAAAAAGAACCGAAAGTCATGTCAGCTTGAGGTTTCTACGATACTTCTTATCGTGTATTCTTGGTACTAAATGAAAGAAAAAAAAATGGTGCAGATGTGACAATCAGTATGTTTACAACAGCTAATTTGAAAATCTTGTTATTGCAGAAGAATGCCAGAAATGGTTTCAATTCTCAGCAATTACAATTATTACGAAATGTTCTTATCATGAAATTCGTGCAAATTCTTTTCGGATAGTAGATGTCAGTTCCTGAGGAACTCTGTTTTTCATTTGGAAAACATAGCACTGAACATGGCCATTTTCCTAACTTTCTTAATTTCTTTCTCTTTCTTTCCTCCTTACTTTTCCAACTTTATACACAATAGACACACATTTTAATTAAGTTTCTCATTTTATCTTCATTTTTAATTCTCATCTTTTATCAACTTGATTGTTCATCTTTGTACTCTATATACGGTGCCTAAATGCTGATATTTTAGCTAAGAGAATTTTCACTATGACTTCAACGTTGAATTTAAAAATGTTGTCATAATTCAATTTCATCTGTCATATATTCACATATATTTACAAAGATTGTAATCAAAAAGAGATAAACATTATAAACCATTGGATTTTCTTCTAATCCGTTACATTCTATATTATAGAACTTGCAATCTGGAACTACAGATATTAAATGAAATAATGAAATTAAATGAACTAATAGCCTTATTTACAGTACTGAAATGGCTTGCAATATATTAAAGGATTGGTCTTCACAAGACATATCTTGCGCATGATATCTAAATGGAGCTGCTCCAGTGTACCTACATGATTTACTAAACTGTTACTCAAGACATTATATCAGTTAAGATCAATATCACATGATACATTCATCAATCAAAATCAAGAATTTATTAATTTTTAAAATGTTTCCAATGCTCTAGAATAGTTCTGTGAAAAATGCTGCAGAAAATATTAGTACTTAAGAAGAGATATTTTAGGCGAATTTATTATGCTCGAGACGTGTTGAACTAAATAGTAACTACTGTTGTAACAAGATTACCGAGCTTGGGACTTTCGGATTGATAATAAAACACCATTGATGGGAATGCAATACAATGTTTAATGTTATATGGAGGTATGAAATGAAATATTATAGACACGTGCTAAAATGTTATATATCTGGAGCAATGTAGACACTCCCTGAACTCTTCGCTACTGATTCCGAGCAAAGATTTGTAGTCACCGACCACCATTGATTCCTGGGTTAGACTATCAGTGTCCACCACGTTGGTCCGCCATAAAACCCAATCAAACCTGGGAAAGAGCGAACTTGTTTCTTAGTTTCCAGTCTAGGTGCATCTTTAATCGCACCTACTTTGTCTGGGTGGGGTTTCAACTGGCCTAGACCGCTTACAAGATGTCCCAAACATTCAAGGTTAGAGTACACTACACTACATTTTGCGGGCTTAGCTGTAAGATTAGCTCTACGAAGTCTGTCAAATAAATCCCTTAATGTCTGAACATGTTCTTCCCAGGTATACGTGTAAACGAAGGTATCATCCACAAAACTGTCTACGTTTTCCATACCGTCAAGTAACTTGCGCATAAGACGAAAGCACGACGCGCCGGCGTTAACTAAACCGAAAGGCATGACCCTGAATTGATAGAGACCTTTTGGAGTCGCAAATGTCGTTAACTCTCGGGCATTGTCGGCGATTGTAACTTGCCAATATCTTTTGGTAAGTTCAAACTTAGAAATAAATTTATAGCCTGCCAATTTCGAAAATAAGCTTTCCATATCTGGCATAGGCTCTGCGTCAAACACGGTGATTCTATTCAGCTGCCGAAAATCAATACAAAATCTGGGCATACACTGATCTGGTCTACACCCTCTTTCCCTACGTCACTGGGGTATTCAAGAAATAATTCGGTACTGGAGACGAATTCCGATTCGTCACACGACCTATCCTCTATCACCGCCATGCATGCTACATTCAAGACCCCTTTATCAATAGCCTGACTAGGTCTATCTATGTAGAGTTTTAGCATATTAGCGTGAAATATTTTGGACCTACCTTCCATGTCGATAAGGTAGTCCATCTCGCTTTTCACGTGTTTGACTTCATATGGCCCCTTCCATTGGACTAGCAGTTTGTTTCTGTTCGTAGGGAGAAGCACCAGCACTTGATCACCTACGTTAAACCTCCTGCTCCGCGTTCCCCGGTTGTAATACTTCGCGTGTCTATAACTCGATTTCGCGAGTTTGTCTTGCGCCATTTGACATGTACTCTCTAATTTTTCTACAACGTATTGGTAAGTGGTCTTGACCTCTTCGTTCGCGACTTCGCCCGAGCACAATTCATGTAAGATACGCATAGGACCACGAACTGTCCTGCCGTACAACAGTTCGAACGGGTAGAAACCCAAACTTTCGTGAGGGACCTCACGATACGCGAACAGGATTGCGTTTAGATACCTATCCCAATCTTTAGGTCTTTCTGCGCACATCCGTCGCAACATTTGCTTTAACGTCATGTTGAATTTCTCTACTAACCCATTGCATATAGGATGGTATGGTGTTGTGCGCAACTGTTTAAGGGACAACAACCTACTTTTTTCCGCCATGAGATCTGAGGTGAATTGCGCTCCACAGTCTGTAAGAATCTCTTCAGGCACTCCTACCCTGCTAAACATGTCTACGAGCGCTTCAGCTACAAGTTCAGTCTAAATTAAGGGTAAGGCTATGGCTTCAGGGTGCCTAGTCGCGTAATCTACCAATGTTAGGATGTAACGGTTTTTACGTTCCGTGTGCGGAAATATGGGCCCTATGATGTCAACAGCTACTCTTTAAACGGAGTATCTATCAGGGGCATCTGACCTAACGGTATTCTAGTTATCTTGCCTTTAGGGACAGTCTTTTGGCAAACATCGCACGAACGGCAAAACCGCGTTACTTCGCTATTGACACCAGGCCAATAGAATTCTCGGTCACCCTATCCGATGTTTTCCTTGCACCTAAATGACCGGCCATACTTGATTCCTGCGCGACCTTTAGTACATGCACCCTAAATTTCTTGGGAAGGACTAATTGCTGATATTTCCTACCATCAGGAGTAGTATACTCTCTATTCGTGAAGCCTTTACGCTTTAGAAACCTGGAGGACCCCCGTTCTTGCACTTTCTCACACTACCCGACAATATTTTCTCCCCGATCGCGTGTAAAGTCTCGTCTCCTTCTTGCTCGTTTAGAAATTCGTCGCGGGAGATATCAGTAATGGCGTCAAGTAATTTCAATTTCCGTAGGGGTTCGTTATCCCCATTTATCTGAGCTTTAGTCTGCACGGCTTGGACGACTGGGAATCTGAAATCCGACATGATCGAGAGTCTAGATCCCTGTACATTGCCAATGGTCAGTTCATAGATCGGATTGGCTATGCACAACGCTTCAACGGTTCCGGTCAGAAAAGGTGTTTCAATTTCTATCCTTGCGACCGGAATATGGTCGATTGATCGGTCCAGTAGCATACATAGCGATTTGAACCCCAGCAATTGGTCATTGCGGACGAGGCTCCGTTTCACGACTACGCTAGTGCACCCAGTGTCTCGTAAAACGGCCACTTCCAGGCCATTTACAGTGCCATTCGCCGTCGGTACCTTGCTTCTGGGAAAATACATGTACCCGTCGATTGGATAGTATCTCGATTGATCCCTGCACGCATTACTGGCTCATACACTGCTTTCGTGTTTAGCTGGCTGGGAAACATCGAATTTTCTATTTATCGACCGCCTGCCTTCAATGGCTACTGCGACTCTCTGGACTGGTCCCTTCCGCTTTGGACAATTGGGGGAGATATGACCCTACTCCTTGCAAGTGAAACATTGCTTGTCCTTATACCTCCCCTGGTTATTTATACTAGGTTTTTCAGGTTCCCTGGGTTTTGGGTCCCTAGCCTGATTACCGCTTTTTCCGTCTCGCGAGATAACGTTCTGGGAAATTGCACGTCCTACTGACGAATTGAGTGAATGTCTCTCCTCTCTCGGGTTCACTATATTTAAACTTCTTGCGAAACCCTTGCTCGGTTAACTCGTACTTCTTCAGAAGTGCCTCTTTCAACGCGAGGTAATTAAGCGAATCCGTTGCGGGTAAACGAGAATAAACATCTAAAGCTTTACCCTTGAGCAATGCGCTAAGATGATGCGACCAATCATCCTTTTTCCATTTTTGTACAGTAGCGTACCTTTCAAACCTATTAAGATAGCTGTCCATATTATCTTTATCGCCATCGAATGGGTGTAGTTTTGGACCTTTCAGTTTAAAATCACGTTCCCCCTCCCGTTTGGTTTGCAATAGCTCAGAATTTCTTTGAAACTCCCTGTCCCTTTTTCTATCTTCTATCTCTATAGTTTCTAATCTCGCTTGTTTTTCCCTTTCTGACTTCCTATCTTTACTTCTGTTAGTAGTCGTACCTTTTCCCTTTCGGCTTCCCTTTACCATTCTATCCTTTCCTTTTCATCCTGTTTTCCTAATTCTATCTTTTCCTTTTCGGCCTGTTTCTCTAATTCTATATTTTTCTTTTCGGCCAGTTTCTCTAATTCTATTTTTTCCTTCTCAAAAGCCCTTTGTCTTTCTGTGGCTTCCCCTCTTTCCCGCTCTAATTGTCGCTCTATCTCTAATTTCTCCCTTTCGGCCTTCTTTTTTAATTCTACCAATTCCCGTTTGGCGTCACTTTCCTTTTACCTCATGTCCCTTTCTCTAGCCTGTTCTTCAGGAACAAAATTTCTTAAAGATTCCCCATCGTACCCAAACTGCTTCCCCAGTTCCACAAATTCTTTCATCGAAGACATTTTTTTAAAAAAAAATCTGATAGAATCAACTTAAAAGTGCACAATTATTCCAAAAGGTGAAATCTTTACACTTTTAACAACTAAACCGTATTTTCCTTCTCGGAAGGCAACAACATACAACTGTACGATAAACAAGGCAAATGTAAAATGGCTACTTAACCTACTGTCTTGTCAAGAGCGTCTGAAACATACAAAAATAATCATACACTAATAATGAAACAATGTTTTCTTAAATCCGAAGATCCCACTTCTGACACCATTTGTAACAAGATAACCGAGTTCGGGACTTTCGGGTTGATAAAACACCATTGATGGGAATGCAATACAATGTTTAATATTATATGGAGGTATGGTATGAAATATTATAGACAAGTGCTTGCACTGGGTCCCAATATGAGACTAATTAACATAATAAGCACGATCTTAAATGCAACGAATATGATACCAAGACAAATGAAAAACGATCCACGGTATATCACAAACAGAAATATGATCGTAAAATATGAATAATGTTATGTTCAAAATGACGAATTGATATAATGGCTAAAGTATGATTGTTCGTTCAAAAAAAAAAAACGAATTGCAAGTTTTACTCATACTAGTAAAACGAATAATGGTTCGTTCATAATAACGTCTTGATAGTTCTACAAACAAATGAGATTTCGCTCAAACTAGCGAAGTGATAGTTTTTACTCACGATAGCAAAAAACACTGGATATTACAAAAAAACCTGCATTAGCCCACGGCTAAAATGTTATATATCTGGAGCAATGTAGACACTCCCTGAACTCTTCGCTACTGATTCCAAGCAAAGATTTGTAGTCACCGACCACCATTGATTCCTGGGTTAGACTTATCAGCGTCCACCACGTTGGTCCGCCACGCTTGATCAACCTCAACCCGACTTGCAACGTTGAAATATTCGAAGCACTCGAATACACAAGCACAGCACCCCTCAGCACTGCACACGTAGCTCTACACTGCTGTACGGCACGACACAGCAGCACAACACAGCATACGCCCTCAGAGTACAGACAGCTGCACACAGCACAAACTGCTGCACCCGGCACAAACGGCTGCACACTGCACCAACACAAACACGGCTGAACCCGGCACAAACACAAACACAGACAGCTGAAAATATATCCGATATCGTGTACTACTCATGACACTAGTATATACTGTAGTACACAACGACGGTATATACGGTAAGTCATATACATTCTCAGTCTTGCCTTTTAAAACTACAATAAACAGGTTAAGTTGGCGAGTTATATGATTCGTGCTGCATTAAAAGGAATTTCGTAGAATTCTTGCCAAATCACAGATACGAATAAAACATTATTATTTACTAAGCGGCATTTACTAAATTTGTCGGAGCGACATAACTGCGGAATTAAAAATGATGATACAATAGACAACTTTCAAGGCATATTAACGAATAAATCACGTACCTCTATAGCTGGAGATTTAGGTCTCCGTAGACCTCCGATTGACAGAACGGTCAGTAATGTAATATTTTCATTCCAGTTTGAAGCATATATACACAGGCAATGTAGCTCAATATCGTCTGTGTAATCCATGTATTCGGTTTTTCCAGCCTGAAGCACTTCGTACGTGCCGAGCAAGGAAGAACCGAACTCACTATTTCGAAATGTAAAATATACATTGATCACCCTCGGGTATTATTGTACACTAAAAGCGAAACCCGAGTACGTTTACTTAATAAAGAAAAAAATATTTATACAATTCCGTGACAACTGTTAACATTTTGCATGATGTATATTGTAATACTCTTTAGAGGACCTCGAGGGATAATTATTTTCATTTAAATTAGTCACCCTCTTTAAATAAAGCATTAGTAATATTAGTAATAGTATTGTGCAAACAATTGGATCAAAGTCCGATGTGCTACATATTGTCAGAATTGTTTAATTTAAATTAATTAGATCACTAATTATTGATGATAGCCAATTACAAGCCTTTAATCTAAGATCAGGACCCACTCATGTACTTTGGAGGATAATAACACCTAATGAAATGTACATTTAAACTTAAGAATAATAACGGTTATCCCAGTTAAGCAGTACGTCTTATGCCAGCATATACCAAGTTATTGGACTTCATCTTAATTATTACTTCGGTTTATCTGGAAATTCATTAGACAAGTAAATATTTTAATAATAATTAGACGTAGCAATTTTCATATTGAGGCTGCTTGCATATGGGCACATAAAATCTTTATATTAATATGCAAAGAGTTCATAAAGTTCAGTTATTCCGTGTTTTCCATGATTATCACATGATGCAAGGTTAAAGATATATTAAGTGTAAAACTTGAACTTGTAACCGATTATGGCATGTTCCTGATGATTGCTTATAGAATTAGAAATGTATGTAATTAGCAATAATATTACATATGAATGCTGAGTCAGTGCAAGGCACGATGGGAATAAATCATTCTAAAACATCAAGTGACTATGATACTTGGTTCATATTTTTTAATGAACTTAGTGATTAAATCACATGTTCAAGACCATTTCATGGGCCACCCATTGGAAAGGAAGTTGATAAATTATTTCAAAGGTACAAACTGACTAAGCTGTAACAAAACTGTTATCTACTTATACAATGAAAATCAAGAAGATATTTGTTATTGATTCAGAAAGCTCTACATAAATGGAAAGATACACAGAGTTGTCTTGTTTAAATAACAACCATGACAGAAACCCAACATTGAATTGCATACAAGTTTAAGACATCAGGTAGCAATGATTTTGAGAAAGATTTTTTAAATGAAACACCACATTTTATTGGCCGACAGATGGAAAATCTCATAAAGAAAATACCGTTTAATATATATATATATATATATATATATATATATATATATATATATATATATATATATATATATATATATATATATATATATATATAGATAGATAGAGAGAGAGAGAGAGATTAAATATTATTTTCAAATTCCACAAGGATTTTTCATTTACACATTGGAAAATTATTAACACTAGGTGTTCAGTTTGAAAACATGAAAATCAAGCTATTCAAACCAACTTACGATAGATTTCAACTATAAGACTTATCGAAATGGCTAATGTAAAATTTTTGCCAAGATTTAAAGATGTGTACACTGATTTATTACATATCTATTGTTGGGAGAGAAATCTTTTACATTAACAAGAATGATAACCGAAAAGTTTATAACACTATATAGATGCGTTAGAGAGGATAGCATATTTGGTTACCACAACCGAATAAGAGGCTTTGTAAAGGGTAGTAAGACATTTGTCAGTGTATATATATATATATATATATATATATATATATATATATATATATATATATATATATATATATATATATATATATATATATATATATATATATATATATATATATAATGAATTACAGTGAATTGATGAATTGTCCAAGGGAAATAGCCGTCGTGAGTGAAAAAATATGTATCTTTTCACTGGCCGTTAATGAATAGTAGATGCTTGCATAACGTTAAGTGTAAAGATGGCGGTCTGGAAAACAAAACGGGTTCAAATCCAACCAATGATAAATATGTTTTTCTTCATTGTGTTTTTATTTGCTGTTTAACCTCGGGTGTGGAAGAAGCATTTTGTAACTACTGATCTTTTATGTGCAATTACAGCGCTGAACAAAATCAGTATACCGCTGACATTATCGTGTGGAATGCAGTTAGAAATCTGCTACTTCAGTGTCTTATACAAGTTGATGGAAACGAAAATATAATTTGGAATATTGTACAAACATTAATCCAAGCAAAACTGCAGTCCTGCGAGATGAACCATTAGCCAAATCTACAATGTAGATTTTGCTTGATGATATAAATCAAGTTGTCTTATAATCTATCAATAAAAGGTCACCATGACAACAATTTTAGGTGCTATACATATTCATTGGGGCATTCGTTCAAAGTATCTTGAGGAGTGTCCTGCATCACGTCACCAATTCATATGAGTGAATCCTCTCACATTGACAAGGCTTTAATAAATATCTACGTGAAACTTTCTTGTAGAAAAAAGAGCAGACAAACCCTTGGCTTGATCCCAAGAAGGAAGCCAAATGTGACCCTTCTTTTCTAGTCGTTGGCAAATTCAGGTATAATACATGCACATCAGGTATAAACAAGTTTTGACATTATTAATAAACACCAGTAAAGACTTTTATGTATGCACAATTTTCCAACAGCAGTTATTATTTAATAATTGTATTAATCTGTCAACAGGTTACAAATGAGACGTGTTACAAGATACGTTTATGATAATTAGAGAAGCACTGTTCAGCTTGAAGTTTTTCATCAGCACATGATGATGTACTGTGCCAAGAAATTGTCATACACACCTGCGCTGTACAGGATTAGGAATGAGCTAGTTGCTTTGGATTGCAATATCCATAGGTGTAATGATTAGTATGAAAGGGAAAATCCCTATAAACAAGACGCACCGATCCACGAAAAGATACTGTGAAGCTTTGTCATATACTATGATTGGCCGAATCCTAAACTCGAACCCACGCAGACAGGGATGAGATGGCAGTAATCTGAAACGGTGATCGCTTTAGACCACTTGGCCATTCGGCCCCACCCCTTACAAATCTTGTAATTATATTCTAATGGATGTTCATTTTGATTTGACCAATGCAAATCAAATACTTTTATCCAATGATACGTTATAAGTATTTGATTTGGATATAAGTATTTGATTTGCATTGGTCAAATCAAAATGAATATCCATTAGAATATAATTACAAAATTTGTAGGGGGTTGGGGCCTGAGTGGCCAAGTGGTCTAAAGCGATCACCGTTTAATCTGTATAAACTTGATGTGGGATAAACGTATCCCACATCAAGTTTATACAGATCATCCTTATTTGTCAACTTGACGGCAAGCAAATGAGAATCATGAAAATGTATTCCATTTTCAGATATATCATATTTTTATAATGTAAAAAAATACTTTATAAGATAATAATATTCAAATGTTAGGGTAAATCACTTTTCTCCAGGCAAAATGATTTTGAATTTAAATGCGGCGGACAGTTATGGGAAAGCCTGGTATACATGAGCATTTGATCATAACTATTATTCACTCCTATGGATTTAAGCTTGATGCATTTTTTTACAGAGACACAAATTATTTGAATTTTGTCAGTGGTATGCAAACTCTCCACTATCGTCTGAGACGATAAGGGTAAGAGTCAAAGTTTTGTTTTATTTTATTATTTATAGCACTTTCCCAGGGGATTGACACACTTTATTGACGCTATATGGGGTTCATAGAATTTCCTAAAGAATTTTGGAGAAGATACTGTCTTCATGATGATTAATGCCTGTTCACAAAAATATGTTGGCTTCTGGATGAATCGGTGCAAATACATCATGTCTTACATATCACTTTATAGATGGAACAAAAAAGAACAAAATCAATCTTTCAACATCTCCTTCTTGGGAACTGGTGATGACTAGCAAAGTTTGAGTGATATGTTAGTATGGGTTAGCATGGGACTGCTTGTCACGCAAGTTAAGAAAATAAAATTTGTTTTTAAACAGGTATTACCAATGTTGCAGCAAAAGAAGCGGTAAATGGTCCGTCTACCTTGCAAGGAAAGGAAAACGTATCCCACATCAAGTTTATACAGATCATCCTTATTTGTCAACTTGACAAGCAAATGAGAATCATGAAAATGTATTCCATTTTCAGATATATCCTATTTTTATAATGTAAAAATACCTTAAAAGATAATAATATTCAAATGTTATTCATCTGCACATTCCACTGTAAAATAAACATGGATCAATAATGTACACGGTTTTTGATTTGACATGAGCAATGAGAGTTCAATCACAAGCAAATTTTGTAAGAGATTTTATTCGAATAGAGCAGCGTCAGGTATTACTGGTATAAAACCTAATATAATAAGCGATTGTCTTATAAAGGATGGTTACCATATTTCATCAAAATGTTAATCAGCATAGTTATTCGCGACTGAAAATGACGAACGAATGATAGGTTGGGCAAATGAGTTATTGATATTTTTTGACAATATAGTTGACATTTTATTTGATAACGATATTTCTAAACTAAAAATTACATAAGCAACGTTCCACTCTTTGGGACCTCCAAAACCTTTTATGTAAACATTTTGTCAAAAATATTTTACGTTCTTCTACCAAAAAATTACTACAAATAAAATTTAAACTGCCTTTTATATCGTTATTATGGGAAAAGCCATTTCGAATATCTTTGACATTAGTTTTGTCACAGAATAAAGTTATAAATAACTTGATCTTAACTTAAATCTATTTTCCAACTTTATTCGTTGTACAGGAGTACAACGTTACCTAGGGTGAATCACTTTTCTCCAGGCAAAATGATTTTGAATTTACATGCGGCGGACAGTTATGGGAAAGCCTGGTATATATGAGCATTTGATCATAACTATTACTCACTCCTATGGATTTAAGCTTGGTTCATATTCGACAGAAACACAAGTTATTTGAATTTTGTCAGTGGTGTGCAAACTCTCCACTACCGTCTGAGACGCTAAGGGTAAGAGTCAAAGTTTTGTTTTATTTGATTTGTGAAATCTTTACTCGGTATTATGTTTTGTCGGGGTGATGATTGTTATAAATAATTTGGTTTTGTTGTACCCTATTGGATACAGTTGGACACTATTGACCATGTTGGTAGCTATTGGCGTTTATGGCAGCTATTGGACATTATAGTAGTTATTGGACATTATGGAGCTATTGGACGTTATGGGAGATATTGGATATTATGGGAGTTATTGAACATTATTGGAGCTTATTAGACATGTTTTATTGAGGTTGACAAAGTCTTATTGGCGTTGACTTTGTCTTTTGGGAGATTCAGTGTCCTTTAAGAGCTGATTGTAGCTGCCCCATGGTTGAATGTAACAATCTGTATTGCGGTATGACGTCTATGTGTAGGAATACATGTGTGTATGTGAATGAATACATATAATGGGTTCGTGAAGTATATGAATGTGGATCGATAAAAAAGGGATCTAGTGACACTGCAGAGTTTCAGTTTGTATAGTGGATAAACTTTAATGTAACAATTTGTTAACTAAATGATTATTACATTTTACAGTGATATGTGTTCATCGGTTTGTGTATTTAGTTGAGCATAATATTGTTTATTCGAAACAATAGTACTAACATTATAGGAGTATAGCTCATTTTCCTTTGTACGTTGTATCTCAAGAGACTACGTGAATCTTAAAGCTTAATGTGTTACAAGAGATCACACGAATCTCATTTTACATAACACATAGCATATTTGTACCTCTCATTTTAGGCTAGAGGCCAATGAATCATATTTTTTATTTTCTTCTTTCTTTATCATTTCGAGAGTGTATGTAGGGTAAATTCAACAATTGTATGATAGGAGAGTGAGATTCAGTGTATTATATATATATATATATATATATATATATATATATATATATATATATATATATATATATATATATATATATATATATATATATATGTATCTATGTATGTATGTATGTATGTATGTATGTATGTATGTATGTATGTATGTATGTATGTATGTATGTATGTATGTATGTATGTATGTATGTATGTATGTATGTATGTATGTATGTATGTATGTATGTATGTATGTATGTATGCATGCATGCATGCATGCATGCATATATATATATATATATATATATATATATATATATATATATATATATATATATCTATATATATATATATATATATATATATATATATATATATATATATATAATTTTATAAATTCCAATCATTATTCACATTGTGTTTGTTGTTATTCATTTTGTCCAAACGGAGAAGACCCACTCTGTCTCAATTCTTCTAAAATTGTGTCAGAAGTGAGACCTTGTCTTCTGGATTAAGTGAATTATTATCATATTATTTGTGAATTTTTGTGAAACTAATCTTCAGAAAGGTGTTTTATTTGATTAGTTGTTCTAAGACTGTGGATCATTTATAGATATATATTCATTTTGTTTTGGTTGCCGTCGTCAGGAAGATAAGGTTAATCTTTTAAATTTGTTAAAACAGTCATGTCTTGCTTTAAGGACTTGGTCGCTCGGGGCAAATAATTCGTGTATAAAGTGGGTAGCTTCAGGAATTTATTCAGGAAGAACAAGCTCGCGAGAGGGATGAAAGGGCAAAGGCGAGGGAATTAGAAAGGGAAGCTGAGGAAATATAGATGGGAATGACCAAACAACATGATAGGGGAAAAGGGAATTAGAAAGGGAAAAAAGGACTTGGAAATGGAAGCTGAGGAAAGTAAGATTGAAATGATCAAAAAGCTGTATAGGGGAAAAAGAAATTAGAAAGGGAAGCGGAGGAAAGGCAAGTAGAGTTATAAAAGAGGACAAAGATGGAAATTATATAGGCAGAGGTTAGAGCAAGGCAACGAGATCATGAACGTCAATTAGATTTAGCAACAGCTAGAAAATGAGAACATTTGTCTGCCTCTTGTAAAAATGGGTTCTAGTCCCTCTTTGACGATGAAAAAGATAACATGGATATATATCTACATCAATTTGAGCGTTACGCCGTGAACCAGAAGTGGAGTCGAGATACTTGGGCATTGCATCTCGGTGTTTTTTTAAAAGGTATGGCACAATTTCCTAGAAACGATGTCTTTAATTATGATGTCCTAAAGGAAGAACTTCTAAAAAGACACGAGCTGACTGAACAGGGTTTCTGTAAAATGTTCAGGTATAGCAAGCAGAAAACTTTGGTCAGTTTATCGTAAGAATAGCGAACTATTTTCAGCGATGGATTGATTACGGAAAAGCGGTGCGAACCGGTTAACTGAATTTTTTTTGCTCACAGATCAATTGTTGAGTGCAGTCGGTCGCGAACTATGCCATTTTCTGAAAGAGAAAGTCTTCTTAAATGTGCAATATATGGCTATGCAGGCCGATTGTTTTGCCGAGGCTCATGGGAAAATCCAGAACGTGGTTTCAAAGGATTTTAAGTCTGGAAACCAGTATACGAGGCCGATGCCTACACAGTTTTTCGTGTAAGGACTGGGGTCATATTCAAGCTAAATGTCCTAAAAGATCGGGTCTTACACATAAGGTAGCAGTGGCCATACAGAGTAAAGGTACTTGTACTAGTCTTACGCAAGTAGAACAAGGTATGCTTTCACTTTTCACGTGTCTTTTCCCAGAAGCGCGTGTACCAACCGAGAAAGGTTTCGTGAACGGTCGCTAAGTCTTAGTATTGTGTGACTCTGGTAATCAAACTAAATCTCCTGCATAATATCCAAATGCTCGGGTGGGGTTCTCCATGTATGCTACTCTATCAGACGATCGGTCGCATTCCTGTCGCAAGGATCACGGTATAAACACCTTTTATATCGGGAATCTTTAGATGTACTTTGTATGGAAAACCCTATTTACAATCTGACGATCCGCAACGTTGAAGGTTTCCGTCTTCCAACCTTAGCAGATTTCAGAATACCCTTGTCCCAGGAGGTGGAAACGAGAGCACAAACCCGGCGAGAGAAAACCGCGTTTCAGAAATTAAAAGATCCTGAATCCATATCTGGAATTTTGCGTGATGCGTTCAAGCAAGAGCAAGAACGCAACGAATCCATTAAGTCCATCGTTGGGAAAATCGTGTCCAGTACAATTAAACATTGCAATGGTAGAGTCAGTTCGAGATTCCTTCGGAAGAAAGATCTAATTCATAGAGGGTTTATCTCTCCAGAGAGTTATAAGTATTGTCAAGTCGTCGTATCCCAGAGATATAGCTCTCATATACTAATGAGTACTAATGGCACATGAGTCTTGTATGACAGGACACCTAGGTAAGGCAAAGACTACCAGCAGAGTAGTCGCTGAATTCTACTGGCCTGGTATTAATGGCAATGTCATACGGTTCTTTAGGTCTTGCGACGTATGCCAGAAAACTGTAGATAAGGGTAGGGTCACAATGGTGCCCTTAGGACAGATGCCATTAATAGATACACCGTTTAAGAGAGTGTCGGTGGATCTTGTGGGACCAATACAACCAGTTACCGAAAGAAAGAACATGTATATTCTTTCTCTCGTGGATTAAGCAACCAGATATTCCTAAGCCGTTGCTTTACCAACTATTGAAACAGAACGAGTGGCTAAAGCATTAGTCGATATCTTCAGTAGGGTTGGGGTTCCAGAAGAAATCCTTGCAGATTGTGTTGCCCAATTTACCTCTGACCTCATGGGTGAACTAAGTATGCTGTTGTCCATCAAACAATTGAACACTGCTTCATACCATCCATATGCAATGTACGCAGAACGTCCGCAAGACTGGAACCGCTATTTGAACGCTGTTATGTTCGCGTACAGTGAAGCACCGCAGAAATTTTAGGGTTTTCACCCTTCGAATTGCTGTATGGACGAACAGTTCGAATCCCAATGCGGAAACCACGCAAACTTTGGACGGGTGACATCGCAAACGAGAAAGTAAAAAGCACTTATCAGTAGGTGCTAAATCTGCGAGAAAAAACTCGGGAGTACATATCAGATGGCACGTGAGAAACTCGAGAAATTGGGACATAGATATGCCAGGTATTACAACCGTAGAGCGCGACTTAGAAAATTCGTTGTAGGTGATCAGGTTCTCCTGCTTCTTCCTACAGGCACAAATAAATTACTAATTCAGTGGAAAGGTCCGTATGAAGTTAAAGAGATAAAGGGTGACATGGACTATAAATCGATATAGACGGTAATTTGAAGATATCCCATGCCAACATGCTTACGTTGTACATCAAGAGACAGCGACAATGTTGGTTGTTGTTGTTGTTGCTGTTGTTGTTGGGCTTAACACCATTTTCAGCACACGATAGGCTATTCATGGCGGCCAGTATTAATGGTGGAGGAAGAAACCAAGAAATGACCGGAAAGAACCACCGACCCACGAGAAGCTACTGGCGAGCTTTCTCACATGTCCACATTTGCCGAATCCTAGACACGAACCCACACAGACAGAGTTGAGATGGCAGTGATCCGAAACGGAGAGCGCTTTAGACCACTCGGCCACTCGGGGCCCCCGACAATGTTGGAAAAGAAACCTTAAAAGCAGTCGAGATTTTTCTTAAATGTCCCTTCGGTGGTGGTAAGGAAATGGTAGAGCAATTGAAGGGAACGTTTGTACCAATGTTTACAGCTATTGCTAGCCCACTGTCTGATCTTAAAAAGAAATGGCAACCAAACAAAGTAAAGTGGATGCCACAACAAAATAGAGCTCTTCTTGCACTAAAAGAGAAGTTAATTAGTGCACCTATATTGAAATTGCCATATGTAGGCAAGCCCTTTAATTTTAAGAACAGATGCATCTGAAACTGAATTGTGAGCGGTTTTACTACAGGAACAAGATGGCAATAAGTTACCCGTAGCTTAATCAAGTAGGAAATTGCTACCCAGGGAGAACAAACTATTCAGTCATTGATAAAGAATATTTAGCCATAGTGTGAGGAATTTGGAAGTATCATGCGTATCTTTTTGGGAGAGATATCATTCTCGATACTGATCACCAACCCCTATTATATTTAATAAGTCTATAGTTGCCAATGCTATATTGATGCGTGGGACATTGAAATTATAACCTTATCACATCTGTATAGAGGCGAAAAGAAAAGTTGAAAATATAGGGTCTGACTACTTGAGTAGGACACGATTAGAAATTTTGATAAATGCTTACTCAGTACATAACATCCATATTACTAAATAACTCGCAAATATTGAAGCATAATATCAATTATTTTTATGATCTTTCTGTGAAGGTTAAATATAAAAAAATGTGAGAATTTTTCTTAGGATAAAATATTTAATAGAATAAGCATATAAATGACCTTGAGTCTATTTTCCACCTTTATTTGTTGCGAAGGCGTACAACTTTACCTAGGGTGAAATACTTTACAGCAGTGAAATAAAAGGAAGACAATTTGCAAAGGTTAGAGATACTATATTACCCGTTCTCTATTCCTCTTATTGTATGCCGGTCTCGAGCACTTGGGTGTCTGGTCTAAACTATTGGTTGTGGTGGGTGGGTGACTTTCGTCCGCATCAGGGCTATGAGCACGTTATGCCTCGTTGCATAATGGATAATACTGCGTTTGGGAGAAGAGTAGCTTTTTTCTTTATTCCAAAAGTAGCCATCAAACTTTGACTGGGTTCAAAAGATTTGGGTTGAAAATGCTCATTACAGATTGTCGCATGTTTTGAAGGCTCTCTCCAATCTGCTCTTGTCAGCCACACAAACTGGGACCAAAGTCGTTTATAGTTACTGTTCGAGGAAAACAGGTGCAATTAAACACCACCTTTTGTCTTTTGGTGTATTACTACATCCACCAATGATACACCTCTTGCCCATACCGAGTAATACACACAATCATAATACAATCCAGAGACGCTGTACACTTGACAACGTTATAGCAATGGTTCCTAGCAATGCGGGTTCCTCTTGTGACGTCACAAAACCTTCTGTTACGGAAACTGCCGAAGTTGCACTTGGCTTACGAGGAAAATTTTGACATGTACATTTAAACTAAATCTCTCGCCATCCGTTGATCGCATAGGGTAGAAATTTTCAGATACTATATGAATCATGATGTTTAATAATTTAGAGTTAAGTAATACAGGTCTACCTTTAAGGAGGTAAACATATATCATAAATTTTAACTTTTATGCTATCATCTTAGGTGGCGCTTACCAGTTATTATGTACTTTTGAGAGAGTGATGTATGTAAGGTGAAGTTGTTTGCATTTTAAACATGCACAGTGCAGAGAATCTTGGCATACCTATATACTACTTTCATGTAATGTGGATGAAATTTCTTTGGATATTGTACTTTTGGAAATTTTAAATGATTTCGGGACACTGCTAACTAAAATGATTGTTCCGTTGTGCTCCAAAAATCAACCTAAATTTGTCTAAAGTACACTATTCTTGGCAGCTATTAAAATATGGAAAATGAATTTTGCCAAACTAGATAATACCAGCTTCTAAACGTGCAATGACTGAATTACCAAATACATAAAATGTAAAAAAAAGTTATCGGCTCTTTTTTTTTACAATTTACCTCTGAAGTTAGAGAAGTGAAAATGAGCAAGTAGAGCTAGCACGTTTTTGAAAGATGCACATCTGGAGTAAGGCCAAGCTGTATATTCTCTAACCCATATTACACCCATCAATCATACATCAAAATAAAGGGAATTAAAGGTTCTTTGAACAACACCTAAGATATACAAAGTCTCTTTTAAATAACCAGTATAACTAGTGAAGCAACCCGGGGAAACTCTTTTTCTTTAAAATTTTAACCCTATGCTAAATACGAAACTGTAGAGCGCCACCTTAAACATTTTAATGTGATATATATATATATATATATATATATATATATATATATATATATATATATATATATATATATATATATATATATATATATATATATATATATATATATATATATATGTGTGTGTGTGTGTGTGTGTATGTGTTGTGTGTGTGTGTGTAGTCATTAGCTTTTAATTACCATTCATATGTTTACGTTGTCATACATTATTTGCAATCCCCGTTGATCGGAAACTTTATTTGTTATCACCGTTACCATTTTTATCGTTTTGTTGGCCGATACAGAACTTTTTGCCATTTGTACATAATGAAAGATACAACCTTTAGTATGAAGCTAAATGGTCTCTTTGTGTTGGTGCACCGTAAAACTCAACCAACCAACTACCCAATTTACAGCGATGTGTTTTTCTGTTTGTGTATTTAGTTTAACATAATATTGTTTATTCCAAGCAATAGTAATAAGATTATATGAGTATTGCTCATTTTCCTTTGTCTGTTGTATCTCAAGAGTCTTCGTGAATCTCAAAGCTTAATGTGTAACAAGATATCACAAGAATCTCATTTTACATAACGCATGGCATATTTGTGCCTCTTATTTTAGGCTAGAGGCCAATGAATCATAGCTTTGTATTTGTTTCTTTATAATTTCGAGAATGTATGTCGGGTACACTGCATCAGTTGTATGATAGGAGAGTGAGATTATGTGTGTGCGCGTGAGTGTGTGTGTGTATTTGTATATAATGATATATAGTATTTCATTTTATAAATTCCAATCATTCATCACTTTCTATTTGTTGTTATTCATTTCGTCCAAACGGAGAAGACCCACTCGGTTTCAATTCTGCTACAAAATTCAGTAGGCGTTTCGGGTAAATTCTTAGGCAATTACCTATATTTATTCTTGATCTGGAGTGGGCGTTCTAGGGAAATCCATTGCATATGACCTGATTTCGGCGTGATATTGTACAAAAGCAATTGGAAATAACATAACCTTTCAGAATGATTCAGTTGTCATGGGAATTCCTTACGGACATATGACGGCATAATGTCTCAGTAGACGTTATATTCTACAACAATCCACTGTAAATGTCCTTTTTGCTACGTATAAAGTTTCAAAATGATTGCGTGATCTAATTGTTATAGAAATTCCGTTTGGACACTATGTGCCGCTGACAGCGGAAGAGCACGAAACTTATCATGTTCACCCAATGTACACCCAATCGACTGCAAATGCACTTGGCTCTGTTTCAATATAACATCTAAAAAATCTGTTAGCATATCAAAACCACACAAAAAATTGCAACGTTTAGAAAATATATTATTTATATTTTGTGTTGCTACGATATTCCAGAAGGAATATATATTACTAGGTCGTCCTGCGAATATGTCTGCTACGCAAGAGCTTATATAGCACCGATTCAGCGCCCTCTTTTTTTTTGGTGATGTGTGCTTAGTCGCGACGGTATATAGGTTGGTGCCTGCAGGCAAGGCGATGTGTGCCATTTATTCACGTACCTTGGTTAGAAACTCCGTAGAGTACGAATTTAATTTCTCTAACTTGTATGATAGTGTTGTTTGTAATAAACTATTATTTCTGCCCACTTATATATGAGAATCATTTACTAGGTCGTCATCCGAGTGTGTCTGCTACGCAAGAGCTTATATAACACCGATTCAGTGCCATCATTTTTTTTGGTGATGTGTGCTTAGTCGTGACAGTATCTTGGTGCGTGCAGGCAAGGCGATGTATGCTATTTACTTGCAGACCTGGGTTCGAAACTCCGTAGAGTACGAATTTAACTTCTCTATCATGCATGATTGTATTGTTTGTCAAAAAATACCTATTATTTCTGCCCACTATTATCAAGATTCTACTACAGAATCCAGGGATAGTATAGTCTGTTCTGTCTGCAGTATAATTATATATATATATATATATATATATATATATATATATATATATATATATATATATATATATATATATATATATATATATATATATATATATATATATATATATATATATATATATATATAGAGAGAGAGAGAGAGAGAGAGAGAGAGAGATGGATAGATATATGTAGATATATAGATAGATGGATAGATATATAGATGCAAAAATCATTTATATTGGAAGCATCTGATAAAAATAATTACATGCAGCCCATTACTGATGGTGTCTAGAATTTATAGCTGAAACTCTTCAAACAATTAAATATATCTATGGATAATAAATCAATCCCAGGGACTGTTGTATAAATTATGTAAACAAATAGTGAATAATAAAAATACAATTGATTTAATTAAAGAAAAAATCCAAAACATGATGTGGACCCTCTAATGAAATATTACAGATATTATCATAAAAATCTTTATGGTGTGAAAAGATGTTCCAAATACTATAAAAAATACCTCAAGTTATATCATATTTAACTCTGCTAATGACTAGCTCTGGTATAAGATCAAGTGGAGCATCATTACATCAGTTTCTGCCAATAATATCCGGCTTTGGTGTTTTTCTTGCAACAGCGTGTAAAAAAGTGAGCCAAGACTCGCGACTAAGAAAATAGCAGTAAAACAGCAAGTATCACTTTTAAAAAAGTTATTTGATCTGATACGATTTTATTTGCGTGGCATAAAACATGATATAGTCGATGTAATAGGCGGCTTTGTATTACTAACAGTATGTTAACAGATATTCAGCCAATGAGAGTTAGCAGTTATAACAAAAAAGATTATCAAAAAATGAATTGTTACGTTTCGGCTCGTTCAAAGTAACATAAAAGAAAGAGTGAAGACAACAAGCTTTGTAAATTTTAACAAAAAATAATTTATTTTCCTACAAAACTTGAAATAATGTAAATAATTTAAACAAGACTTCCTGTTTCCAGAAATGATCCAAATTTTTGTTAAAAATATAAATATAAGTCCTGTAAAAAGTTATAAACACAGTCTGAAATGTCGGAAGTTCCGGTCCATACTGACGGATGACCACGTCAGCCGAACGCTAACAGAAAATTCAAGAATATACACAATAAAGCACAATTTGTCTTGTTCCGTTCCAATTTAGGATGTTTTCAGGAAAATGTCTACGACTGCCTGTCCGTGACTTTTGACTCTCGAATACGAATGTCTGTCTCTGACTGTAAACTACTTACAAAAATCTCAAACATATAACTGAAGCTAATACTTTGTATGAATTGCACGCGCACGAGGACGCATGCAAATTCGTAATACTTCTGGACATTAATAAAGCCTAACCCAGTATCAGTCAACCGTTTTCATAGCTATTCTTGAATGTTTGCTTGTAATGAATTTGTTATCATACACAGCACGTGCTCACATGAGTCACATCTACGACTCAAGTAAACACTGTTTTTGAAAATCATGTTAGACTGATATTAATATAATTATATTATTAAATACATTTAAAGAAATAAAAAATTTATACAAAATTATTTCATTAACACACACAATTACACTTCAGGGTCGTAACACCTTCCTCATAAAGAAAAATGATAGATTTATTAATAAAACTTATTTTATAGTAGATATAAATTCTACACAAGGTAAGAATTTACATAAGAACACTTATGAATTTATAAAAATGACATATTTGCACACGGGAAAGTGCATCTGCAATAAAGTCATCCTTTCCTTTTATGTGTCTGATATCAAGGTTGTATTCTTGAAAAACCAAACTCCATCTCAACAGGCTCTGTATTTTATTTTTCATTGTGCCTATGAAATTGAGGGGTTGTGGCCAATAAACAACAACCGGAGAAGGTGCCGAGCTAATATAAACTTCGAAATGTTGTAATGACAGTATTAAAGCCAAGCACTCCTCGATTGTTGAGTAGTTTTTCTGGTGTTTATTCAATTTCTTTGAGAAATAACACATTGGGTGTTCAACACCATCTTGGTCATCTTGAATCAAAACCTCTCCATCCCTAACTTCACTCGAATATAAAGATAGGTTGAATGGCTTACTGACATTTGGAGCTGTTAAAACTGGTGCACTTTGAAGTATGGCTTTTAGTTTATCGAAGGCCTTTTGACGTATTTCAGTCCAAAGAAACCTTTACTTTCTCAACACATTTGTCAGATGTTCAACTACATAAGAAAAATTAGAACAAAATTTACGATAGTACCCAGCCATACCTAAAAATCAAATCAGCTATTTTCTATTAACAGGCACTTGAAATTCAGAAATAACCTTGACTTTAGCATCTATAGTTTTAATCTGACAATGTCCCGGAATATCTCCTGGGAAGGTAACACATGCACGGCATAACTCACTTTTAGATAAATTAATTGTCAGATCTGCATCTGTGAATCTGTCAAAGATCTTTCGAATCGTAGTAAGATGTTCTTTCCAGGAGTTGTTGTAAATGATGACATCATCAATATATGCATCGCATTTGTCTAGACCAGAAGTTATCATATTCATAAGGCGTTGAAATGTGCTCGGAGAACCCTTCATCCCAAAAGGCCTTCAAATCCACGCTGACTCTTTTGTCCAGACAAATTTTTCACTCATTTTCCCACACCAGACATGCATAAGGAGGCGACACAAAACGTGCAGAAATACAGTTAATCGCTGGATGACCTGCACGGATAATTCTGCCGTCGTTTCTGTGACTTTACAAAAATTAAAAAGTCACTTCAATTATGTTTTACTGCCTAATAAAGGGTCAAAATCTTTTCATGGAATGGTTTTCACATTTAATTTATATTAGTTCACACAAACAGTGCTAATTGTACACATGGTAATAATATTTTCATGTTGATTATATAATTTAAGTCATCTATCTTGATATTTCATTACATTAATTCATTGTCTTTATATATATATATATATATATATATATATATATATATATATATATATATATATATATATATATATATATATATATATATATATATATATATATTCAAACATACATATACAAATATACAAATATACATATATTGTTAAGTTTCGGCTCGTTCATAGTAACATAAAAGAAAAAGTGAAAACAACAAGCTTTGTAAATTTTAACAAAAATAATTTATTTTTTGTAGAAAACATAAAATAGTGTAATTATGTTAAACAAGACGTACAATTTACAGAAATGATCCAAAATGTTTGTCAAAATATAAACATAAGTCCTGTAAAATTGTCTTTATATATATAGTTATATATGTATAACTATAACTATATATATATATATATATATATATATATATATATATATATATATATATATATATATATATATATATATATATATATATATATTGGTATCAATCAATTTGATATGTATTAGTATCCTATCATATCAAATTATGATCCGTCCATGTGCAATAATATGCATATATAAACATTAGAACTGCATGTTCTTAATTCTAAGCCAATAAATTAACGATGCACTTTGCACTCATTAATCATTGGCATCAGTTATCCCCGTTTTTTAAAATGAATTTCAAAGAAAAATCTATTTAATTGCAAACCTTTTTGCTTTCCGTTTAAAGGGCAATTATATGCATTACCAAGTGGTATAAATACAAAATTTGTATGAAATTTGTATCAATTATATGCTACTCGCATAAATATCCATCAAACAGAAATTTGGCTGACCTTGTTTTCTTAGTATGTATCGACAATTATCAATTTCTCGTCGTCATCAGCATCATAAACCAATGATAAAGGAAAAGGATAAAGAAATGAACGTTGTGGTCAGGTTTATTATTGAACTTTACTTTTGCTTTGTTGATAAAAGATTATATGCATAAACAGCTAAAGAGAGAATTGTTTAATACAAATGACAAAACGATACAACTTATCGTGGTTCCATTTTGGAAACTTGTAATTACTGTGCGTTGGTGTATTGACTTTGAAGTGCTTTAATTGCATGTGATGGTATAATAACAACCTATCCTGATCAATGTTTACTGCAAAATTACACTTTTAATAGTGATTACATACATATATATATATATATATATATATATATATATATATATATATATATATATATATATATATATATATATATATATATATGTGTGTGTGATATTATATATATATATATATATATATATATATATATATATATATATATATATATATATATATATATATATATATATATATATATATATGCGTATTCAATCGAATGTAGAGCCTATGGTCTTTCTGCCTACCAGACTAGGGAATCCCTCACGTGTTCATGCCCTATGACGTCACGGCGAAGTTCTCTATACCAAACTTATATTTATCAGTATAAATCAAACCTGGCTTCTTTGCAATGGAAAGGATATGAGCATTTTATGGAGTAGCATATCTTTGAAACATGGGCTTTCAATTCCGCAGGTGCTAGTTTTAATAATGAGTGTTCCAAACGCAAGACTAAAGAACTAAAACTAAAATTCCATAAAGAAAACAATGTCTCTAACTTTATTCACTTTCAGCTAGGATAAGGTCTTAAAAGATTCTTTTTCCTAAAACATAACTTACATTATTATATGCTCATCTTTTTTCTCCGTTAACTTTACATTGTCAGAATCGTTCAATATCCGGCGATATTGAACACCTTCATATTGCACTCCCACGTGACTGATGCACGTGAATGAAGAACTTCTTTCTATAGTAAACAAACAATGGACGCAGATGCCAGTACTTTAGATTTTTTATGTTTGTCGTGGATAAAGTAAACCAACTGTTTGAACCATTTGAAAGTAGAGATGCCAAAGTTGAGAATTGGATGAATTCATAGATTCACAGAAGAAATTTTCAACGAAGCTTGCGACTGAACGTGATATCAGAAATGATCAGCGATGGCTGTATGAAATATACTGTAAACAAAGAAAAAAAGGAGTAACAAATTTTTTAAACAATGCAAAGAATGAATGAAAATAAATTACATAACAAAACAAAAAAATATGGGGAAAATATGTAATGAATTGTATAATTTGCACATACCAAACCGTTTTCAAAATGAAATACATTAATCAACATTGCCAAATATAAGAAAACTGGTTTATATGTCAGGTGCATTGGATTATTGAATTAAATATAACATATTCGCGATGCAAATGTTAAAAATTGCAGGTATTATCCGAGACCAATGGGGGTTAATCAGCTTGGAACTCTGATTAAACGAGGAGCCGAAAGGGCACAAATCCAGGGGAGAATTACCAATTATTCTGTAAGGAGGACTACTGTGACAAACCTGTCAAAAGCTGGGGTCCCTCCAACAAAGATAACGCAAGTGACTGGGCATAAAAATATGTCATATGTAACTGTAATAATGAGAATAATGAGAATAAATCTACTTGCCTTTTTACCTCTTTAATCTCCTCAAAATGTACTTTGTACTTTGTGGACTCTTTCTGCTAATAAGAATTACGTATTTCCAAATACTGTTACACATCTGTGTACTATAATATATAGGTCTATAGAATCCAGACTACATTGTTGAAATCGAAATCACATTCCATAGTAGACTGTACGGAACTCTGCAACAAATGAATCTGTTGTTCACAAAAAATAAACAATATTAAAACAAGCATCTTCTTAAGAATTTATGTTTAAAAACATTCATATTTTTTCCAGTTTACGATTCTAAACTATCCATGGTAGAACAGAAACAGTTATGCAGATTGTTGTCATCGCCAGTCCCTAAAGTCACACGTACATCGTGCGGAAAACACACAGACGAAGATAAATCAGAATTTGGCTGTATTGACAGAGAAACAAAATCTCTCAATTCCTGACCAGCTGGGAACTTTGTTCAATGGCGCAGTCATTCATAATATGACTTTAAATTTCAATTTCAGATAGACCAAAATGGGATTTCTTTTTTAAATGAGCGAGCGCGCGGTACGCTATGAAGTCAAAAGGTCGATGGGCGGAGCTATATGCGTATAAATACTATTATTGTGTATTGACAGAGAATTTACGATTGTCAACTTATTTATTTTAATAATAAAATAAAAATTTTTATTATTAAATATATTTTGTTGTGAATTTTATTATTAAGTCTTTGGTAATGAAACAAAAATGAGCATATAATAAAATGGTTATTGCATTTGAATGGGAAAATATGAACTCGTTTTTTCGGATGCCTATACTGCACTCCCAAGGTCGTGCAGTATAGCTATCCAAAAAAACTCGTTCATATTTTTCGATACAAATGCAGTAACCTATAATTACTAACCAATCCTGCTCAGCCAAACCCGTATATACTCTATTTAAAGTTGACCCATTTCTAGGCTGGTACCCATTTTTTAATACAATTAGTACCGTGTATCCCCCATAAGCAGCCTGGTCGTGTCCGTAACAGTAAAATTTGAATGAGCGCATGGATTATATGTTAGTGAAAAAATATTTTCGATCTACGTTGAACACTCCATACGCACAGAATAGTAGATACCGGAGAAAAAAGATTAGTGTGTAAGTATTAAGTATGTCATAAATAATGTAACGAGAGTGAAAGCTTTAAACGGCATATGAAGAACCATAATGGAGACAAAAAAAGGTAAAATAGATATATATGATGGAATGTTGAATTAGAATGGAGATTTGAAACTGAGAATAAATAGAGGAGAAAACAGTTTAAGTGTTTAATGTGTGACGCTGAACAGGAGTGGGATTTGAAACTACGAATGATAAAACATACATGTGAAAAACTTCTGTTGTGTCTTATGTGTAGAAAGCATTAAAGGAATATAAAGGAGGTGAGAGAAACCATACAACCGAAGTGCGCTATACAAAATTTGTGATACTGGACGTAAGGCACGTAAGAATGCATACTGGTGAATAACCATTAAAATGTGAAACAGAACGATTAATCAGAATGGAGATTGTAAACTGAACACGAAGAGGCAAGTGTAATGAGTGATAACAAGTTTGATCAGAGTGGACCTTCAAAAACTCGCATGAAGAGTGATACTGGACAAAACAAACGTAATTGTCTGGTGTGTGATACGAAATTTAGTAATATTGGACAATTAAACAGGCACATGAGGATTTACACTAGAGAAAAAACATTCATGTGTGGAGTGTGTGATAAAATGTTTACGCACAGTGGATATTTAAAACAGCACATGAGGATTCACACTGAAGATAAACCATTCAAGTGTGAAGTGTGTGGTCAAATGTTTAATTATAATGTAAATTTTAAAGAGCACATGAGGATTCATACTGGAGAAACACCATTCAAGTGTGAAGTATGTGATAAAATGTTTATGCGCAGTGGACATTTAAAACAGCACATGAGGATTCACACTGGAGAAAAAACATTTGAGTGTGATGTTTGCTATAAAATATTTTATCACAGTGGAGCTTTAAAACGGCACGTAATGATTCATACTGGAGAAAAACCATTCAAGTGTGAAGTCTGCGATAAAGTGTTTAATCGGAATGGAGATTTAAAACAGCACATGAGGATTCACACTAGAGAAAAACCATTCAAGTGTGAAGTATGTGATAAAATGTTTAATCATAATGGAAATTTAAAACTGCACACAAGGATCCATACTGGGGAAAAACCATTCAAGTGTGAAATGTGTGACAAATTGTTTGCTCAGAATGGAGCTTTAAAACAACACATGCGGATTCACACTGACGAAAAACCATTCAAGTGTGAAATTTGTGATCAAATGTTTAATTGTAATGCAAATTTTAAACGGCACATGAGAATTCATACTGAAGAAAAAACATACAAGTGTAAATTGTGTGATAGAATGTTTAATCATAAGGGAAATTTAAAACTACACATGAGGATCCATACTGGAGAAAAACTGTTCTAGTGTGGGCTTCAATATTTAATCAGTGTGGAGTTTTACAACTGCATATGAGGAGTCATGCTGGAGACAAACTATTCAAGTGTGAAATGTGTGATGAAATGTTTAATCAGAATAGACACTTAAAACTGCACATGAAGATTCATACTGGAAAAAGCATACAAGCATGATGGGTGTGGTAAAATGTTTACTAATAGTGGACATTTAAAGTGGTCCATGAAGATTTCATACTGAGGAAATAGCATTGAAGTAAAATGATTGTCAATGTATGTTTGCTCACTTGATGAGAAAAACAAAGACGTTATTTTTATGCATGTTATATCAAATAATTTTAATATAAAAATTATCATTTCAAATTGAATTGGTCTGACTTTTATTCATTAATATAATTTACAATATAAATACAATGTAGTCTTTTCTTTTATGACTTAACATGACTGTCAGGCTCTGTATGGCTTTGTTGTGGTCTGTATGTGTTTAGTAGAACTTTAGATGACGCACATGGGGAAAATTTTATTTCAAGTGGGCTATCTAGGTATAATATATACAAATATATTGTACCTCTGTGCAAGATCTTTGATTGACAAGAAGTTCATATTTAGTTTGCAATATTTTGCCTGATATTTTGTATCATGTAATCTCACCAGAGTGTGTAATCACTTTTATTTAGCAATTATATGTAATAATGACCTTCTTTAGAAAAATTGCCACTAATGAATTTGTATATGATGTTTTATAAAGTACATTCTTTATGTTGTCCAAATCAGTTATGTTTTATCATGCAGATTTTATATATTGAAGACATTTGCTATTTAAAGAAATTTTGACAAATGATGAATAAATAATTATATCTTCATTTTCAATTTACTATTATTATTATTTTCTTGACAATTCTGTTGCCACCTGTAAGGTGTATTTATGATGTGTTGTTTACATTATCCATGGGGCAATAGTAATTCCATTTAAATGGAGTCTTAAAATGGAATAACTACATTAGTGGAAAGCAACTATTTAGAGCAATAGTAACACCTACAGACCTATAATATGGAATAACCCCAGTAATGAAATATAACTTCATAGTACATAGTAGCAACAACTACAGACCTTTAATATCTTAAAAATACTTTTTCTATAACACCCAGTTTGAAGACCTTTCCTATCTTACAATAGACCACTCTGGTGGCCTAGTGGTTATGGCATCCGACTTGGATGCTAGAGGTTGTGGGTTTGAACCCCAGAAGTCATACCAAAGACTTTACAAATGATAATAACACCTACCTCGCATGGAGCTCAGCATTAAGAGGTTTATGTTAGGACTGGTGTGAGGATAATGTGGATATCATGCTACATGTTCGCAGCATGACGCCCCAGTGTTAGACATCACTAAAAACTGTCACACTGCAGACATCATAGTGATGTAATGAAAATATTTTAAAGCTATGTTAAAATTCTAAATCACATACACAAACACCTGCCATGAAATAAAATAGCATGTCTGCCTCATACAGTAGATTGGAAAAAAATCCATAACTGTGAAATACATGTGTATGGGGCAATAGTAATAACTACTTTAGACATTTAATATCTTCCTACTATTCATGTTATGCAAGATTTCTGCTCTGTCTCTCCTTGCAAGTCTTTTTACTACTAAATTACCCCCCCCCCAAAAGGCAGTAAGTTGGAATAAGCACCTTAGACTGTGAGATATAAACCTAAAGGACAATAATAGCAGTCTCTTGAGATTTTTAATATGTCCGAAATATGAATTGTTTTGGGTTACATCTCTTAACAAGACTTTCCAACCTTAAAATCAATTGTTCAAGGACTGAATTACAAAATATTACACACAAGCATGATGCATTAACTTTGAAAAACCCCAACAACTTCTATTGGACAACAGTAACGAGATCTCCTAACCTTTAATAACTTGCAAATATTCATTTTATTTGTTTAATGAAAGACACCCCACCCACCCACCCCCTGCAAAGACACCCCACCCACCCCCTGCAAAGACCTCTTCTGCATTTAAAGAAGTGTTTAAATTTCAAAGTATGAGATGAAGGCAAACAGCAACAACTTGGAGTATCCCCTTGGCAGTAAAATATAATTCTATAGGTCACTAGTGAAAATCCCATTTCTTCTCTTATATCTTCTAAATATTGTTTCTCTACAACAATCCCTTTCATACCTTTAAATGAATAAATTTCCAATAATGGCATGCAGGCATTATACAAAAACTTGGACAAATTGTCAATACTGTGATATATAACTCTTTGGTAACAATCTCTTTAGATCTTTAATACATTTTAAGTATACTTTTCATGATATGACACTTTTTAAGACAACAAGAAACAATTTGTCATAGGATTGATATCTTTTTCAATCATCACATCAGATCTTTCCTACATTCAAGCTAATCATTTACGACTTATATCTGAATGTTTTTTAGTCATCACTGCACAGCTAGGTGTAATGTTCATTATTGTGAAAATATGAAAATGTTCTTCAGTGACTATTTTTTACACATAGTTTTGTGCAACATTCTTAAGCAAAATGTATTGATCGAATCTTTTCCAGCAATTCAGAATCAAACTTGTTACAAATATAATACATTGCGTACATAATAAATAAATAAATAAATAAATAAATAAATAAATAAATAAGAAATAGATAAAAATTTTAAGTTTTTAAACATATTTTTTAAACATTTCAACAACAAATATTAAAACCACTCTGATGGCCTAAATGGTTCAGATGTCTAGGTAAGAATCTAAAACTAGGAGTCCAGAACTCCCATTGGTAGAAACAGAAGTCCCACCAGCAAAGGTTGCAGTCCCCTCCCAGGAAACAATGCAAATTAATTTAATTGAGCTTAATTTCTACATTCTTTATAACACTGACATAACTCTTGTTTGTCCATCAGAGTGAGACAAAATTTTGTCAATCCAAGTAAGGTTTTATTCAAGCACTAAGTTTGGCATCACACACTTTCTTTCACTTTTCCCATCCAAACTATCAATTCTAGCAACTTGAGCTCTTTCCTGTATCCCATTGCAATCTTCGTTAGTTTGTCGTTTAATCCCAAAATACTGATCCAAATTTGCAAACGACATTTTGTCTCTAAGTTTCAACAAGTCTTGATTCAGTGGCCATATACACTGCTTATGCCCTACACTCGGAAATGAACACAATAATGAAAGCTTAGGTTGTTTGCTTGATGTATATAAATGACCACCTGTAGCTCTCTGGGTCTTTCTGCCTCTGAATTCAAGCACTGTAAATATCGGTAGATTTTCCCACCCAGTCGCTAGTCAAAGCCTTTGATGTAGCAACCAGTTATTGCATCGTTTTCTTTTGATGTACTCTTATAGTGGCAAAATGTACGTCAGAGTGTCTTTCTACCACTGAATTTTTTGTCCTTATCAACATCGCTAACTAATCAACGCAGGTACCTATCCCGCCACCAGTCCAAGTCTTTGAACTTGCCGCCCAGCAATTGCATTATGTTCTTTTGATGTACTCTCCTAACGGCAACAAGTACGTCAATAGGTCTTTCAGACCCGGAATTATTTCATTGTATATATCGGCACCGCTAACTGATTAACCCCTTCCCGATAAGCCTTTGGATGAAGCAGGACTAGTAAATCTTTGAACTGTGCCGCTCACCTATTATATGCGTATGGGAGGGGCCCCGAGTGGCCGAGTGGTCTAAAGCGCTTCAGTTACGGATCACTGCCATCTCACCTCTGTCTGCGTTAGTTTGAGTCTAGGATTCGGCGAATGTGGATAGGTGAGAAAGCTTGCCAGTAGCTTCTCGTGGGTCGGTGGTTCTTTCCGGTGATTTCCAGGTTTCTTCCTCCGCCATTAATACTGGCCGCCATGAATAGCCTATCGTGTGCTGAAAAATGGCGTTAAACTCAACAACAACAACAACATGCGTACAGAGGACAACTACCTAAGTGATTTTCTGCGTCCCAGATATAAAACATTGGCATCCAAATACGTGTGATCAAGCGTTTCTGAGACCTCTGGTTAGAATTTGCACCTCAGATGCAGGAGGTCACTCGGTTAGTTATACCAAAGACTTATGAAATTGTTACTAGCAACTGCCTCGCTTTGTGCTCAGCATTAAAAGGTTAGTATTAGGGCTTGTCGACCTGGTGTCGGGCAGCTTCAATATCAAAGGTTCCGACAACCTTATTCACACCTTGGCATATCAAATAGCCATTTCTTACCTTTTGGGACTGTGAATTTCCTTCGATTCTGTGGCAATCCACCCCATCCAATCAAAATTAAGTTGTTCCAATTTGAACATCGTTCCTTACACGATCGATACAAAGGAAAGCACACAACATGAGTGGAACAGACAAATAAGCAATTTTCAAGTGCCTGTCCATGTTTGCACTAAACCTTTCACTTAAATACACCAACAATAACTTCCCTCTGATACAATGTCATACTTTAAACTTATATAGCATATTTTAAGGCTAGTTGCAATAAGGATAGTTGCCATTATACAAAAGGGAGGTAACCCAATAAATCCAATAGATGTTGTTAAGATTAAGCAACTCCGTCCGCCAGGGTGTTGATAGGATTTAGCTTGTATTTGGTTTAGGTCAATTTTAGTTGGCATTATATATTACAGAAGGCAACACATTAAATCCAATAGATGTTGCATAGATAGAGCATCAATATAGATGCTCCTTCCGCCAAGGTGAAAATAGGGTTATCAAAACATTGGCTAGCAAAGATGGTTGCCAGAAAGGACATTGTACCTGGGTGGGATATGATGCTTTATGTATGCGATATAATGTCCCTGTGCTATATATGACTACAAAATTGCATATATTAAATAGATATGGCTACACAATTTTAAATCTTTGTTAAAAATCCAAATCACACACAGACACAATGCACATGTCTGTCTCTGTCTGTCTGTCTGTCTCTCCTCTCCTCTCTCTCTCTCTCTCTCTCTCTCTCTCTCTCTCTCTCTCTATATATATATATATATATATATATATATATATATATATATATATATATATATATATATATATACTTACTTACTTACTTACTTAATGTAGTTTCAAAGTAGAGAAGACACATTTAAACAAGCAACGATATCAGTACCTATGAGAATTTGGAATCCCATGTTGCTGCATTCACTTTCGAGAAATAGCCTATTTCAAGTTGGATCCAATAACCATGCAATTTCTTGAGAAATAGATCTATTTGAAATTTTAAGTTGTTACGTGCAATTTTTCAAGAAAAGGGGCCAGACCCCCAAGACATTTAGATCCCAATTCATTTAATCCCCAGCCATGGGACAATTCAACCCCATAAGCATATATTTTTAAAACGATTCTCACATTGCTAATGGTCATTGCCACTAATCACCTGATTATTAATTGCAGTTAGAGAAGACAAGCACAACGCTAAGTATACCCCCAAAATGTCACTGAGTTAAATTTAAAGTTACTTTTATTAAGTCAATGAATTATTGCTAATTTCAATAAAAAGAAATAAATTTACCACAGAATGTAAACTTGTGTTAAAATAATCAACTTTTTTAAAACAATAACTAAAACTCTAAGAGCCATGCCCACTAATAACACAGGTATTCATTAAGGTCTACAATTAAATAATCAAAAACACTAAATCGTCGAAAAACGTCAACAGTTAATTATAATTAAAATCACTTGTATTACCTAAATAAATGCTCGCTAATTTGAATGAAAAGAAAAAAAATGGTATGAAAATTAAGCGTACCACATGCTGTAAATTTGTATAAATGAGCCGAAACGTTTCTTTACATGCAAATTTATTCTAAGCTTTAATAACTGTGTTTGGTATACTTTTGTACAAATCATGGATAATTTATAGTAAAGACAGTTTAATTTGTGCAATTCGATCGGCTATATTTTGATATAATACTAAATTGATTGTTAATTGTGACAATGGTAATTTATCCTTGTACAGAAGGTGATAGGCATGTCTGGCCTCGCCAACTTTGTCTTATAATACATGCGCGAAAACGGTAGAATCATACCTGCGAGATAGGTAAATGTAAATATTCATTATGTTTTTATTCTAATTCACATTCTTCCTTTTTAAATATATTTTTTATTTATTTATTTTTGAATTATACTTACTGAGTAGCATAGATGTGGTTTGAAAACATATATATATATATATATATATATATATATATATATATATATATATATATATATATATATATATATATATATATATATATATATATAAAATTATGTTCCTTCAAGGTCACCAACTGAGCATGAAATTAGTATAAAATTTGCTATACAAATAATAGATACTACAGTTACAGATATTGTACATATACATTCTTAATATTTAATTTTCCAAAATACAATAATTATTTTATGAACTGTTAGTAGTTTATCATAGGTAGAATACAAAAATAAAATGTTTCAAATGCTTCGACGAAGAATTAAATTGTTTTTGAAGTAAATCAAATCTAATCCTTCAAACATTGAAATTATTCCACTGTGGCTTAAAAGTAATACAGTGCAATTTTTGGTGAGTTAAGTGAAACGGATGTCCATTTTTACATTGTCTTTTCTCCTCCCACTTTTTACTCTGCACGATTTTATGTATGCTATGCAGGTTCACAATTACTAAAAAACTTCTCTAAATAGCAGCAGCTTCAGCAACATATCTGCTGGATAGTGTACAAACGGTGCAAAGATAACATTGGTGTTCTTCTAATACGATATCCATACGTATTATCTTATTAGCAGAAGGGATGAATATGGGTATAGGATTTAATTATTTAAGTTTCCCAATTGATATGGTTGAGTTCAATTGTCCATACATTTTATGTTACCTGAGGAGTTGCATCCCATATAATCAAACTCAATTTACTTTGTTCGAGTAAAGATGTGACCGTATTCCATGAATCAAAGAGAGTTTTGGTCAGTTTATTTATGCGATGCATCGCTCATATTTTGTGAAGCAATTATTTTTCAAGAGAACCATCTTGGCTTTTTTGTTACTTCTTTTCTTAACTACATTTTTAAGATTTCATAAATAGTACTATTTTTGCTATGAGATATCACTGATATCACCAGGCAATAACACTACAGAATATAGTAACCATGAAAAATAATGATATTGACTTGTGACAAAGAAATTGTAGGTTTAAGTGTGGAAAAAATAATGAGAGTATGGAGGTGTCTCATCGTGGTTTACCATTAGCGATAACTACCGTACATCCTTGCAAAATGACAACTTTGAATTTTACGCATGTTGAGGTTATATTTTATTAAGAATTGCCCTTCGCTTTTAAACTGAGAAGCATTTCTCCTAGTCTGATTGGCATATAATTTCTTAAGATCTCAGTGGATAGTTTCTTATTTTGACACCTTCCTAATTTTTAAGATAGAGGGCATGAACCTAATTATAATAAGCTTAGCATTTATAAATTCAAACAGAAGCTAAATCTGTAATGTGAGTTAGGTTTACTTTGAGTTAGGCTTGGAAATACATTTCGGAGACTGATTGTCACAACTAGAGTAGCACTGAAGATGAAATGCGTAACTTGGGCTGCAGATTAACAGACAATTAGCATACATGTTTTTGTATGTGTGCTATGGAGGTAAATATCGAATATTCAAGATGATTTGAGTGATGATGAAAAGTATGCTAAAGTTTCTTGGGGTACTAGTTGACTTTATTCATGCATAAGGCACACACTGATTCTTTTAGCCGCCTTGTCACAGAAAATAGTTACAATACATTTTGCTGTCAAAATAAATGTAATAATGAGGAGTTGATGGCAGTGTTGGTACAGTATAAGAGCCAAGAGTTGTATGAAAGAATTAACTTGGTTGTTGCAGTCAAAATTTCACATGAATTCTTTGTGTAACAATCATTAGTTCTTGGTATATAAATCTTCCATATAAAATTATTCCCATTTTTCTGCAATAGGTCATAGTGGGTTCAAAATTCACCAGATACACTGTCCAGTGAGACCTGAGGTACAGGACACATCAAGGCAAAAAGAAATCTGATTAATGCGAAGGACGGCTAGACATCAAAGGCTATCATTCCTAAACAAAGGTTTAGCACGAGCAAATGGACAATGCAGATAGAAAACATTATCTTAATTTAATGTGTAAATTAAGTATTCCTTGATCCATGAAGAGCACAAAGTACAGAAAAGAAAACTGTATTGTAATCCATAGGTAACACAGTGCATGTTAAGTGCAGTTGTGTTACTTTCTACCACCTGAAGTTCCCTATGGAGTTGATGAAAGTTTTTTTTCTCAATATTAAGACAAATAAAAAAATTAAATGCATAATAAATAAATCGTAAAAGATTCTAAAATAAAATAACATGAAATGACTTACTAGCTGAGAGAAGGAAGGAATGTTTTTAAGACATCACTGTCATACAAACATAGCCACTGCAAAAAAGACAACATTTTTTGTTTTCTACTTCTATACAGCACATCCTTCCATTCATATATCTTTCCATCAGCTACAATCAAAATTATGTGCTGGAAATGAATTTAAAGATATTCTAGCTGACATGATTTGAAAACAATCCTCCATTGCAACTTGTGTATCGTATAGGAATGTATTGCAGTTAAAAATAATGAGTTTAATGTCCAACGTATACTATTTCTGTAAATTTATGGGGGAAAATGTAATTTTAAATTTAAAAAAATAACATTGTTTAATTAGATTTTTAAAATTCTAATTATATTTTCTAAATTTTATAGCCAATATACACAAGGTGTGAATATTTGATGTGCCTATCATTGAAAAAAAAAGTTGCATGCCAATTTAAAGGTTAATCAATATTTATCTGAAAGGGCATAGAACACAAGTTTACTAGATATTCTCTACATCAATATTTCTCTGACAGGGCATAGAACACAAGTTTACTAGATATTCTCTACATAAATATTTCTCTGACAGGGAATAGAACACCAGTTTACTGGATGCTCTCTACATCAATATTTACCTGACAGGGAATATATCAAAAGTTAACTAGATATTCTCTAGATTTGATTTTCAGTACTGAACTTTCCACTATGTGACAATTGATAGAAATCGTACGGTAATCTAAAGCACCTTCAAAGATAACTTCATGGTGAAGTTCTTGTCAGAGGTTCACCGGTACGTTTTGAGGGGCTAGACTGTGAACAAAAGCAGCATGGAATGGAAA